>OZ014522.1:54756012-54823512 GCA_963966055.1 Lathyrus aphaca | reverse complement strand
ACACAATCTCCGATCTTCAATTCCACTATACTCATATTGAATCTTGAACTGGCTTGAACGTTGGAGTGTTAATCATGCAGGTCTACCCTATGTCACCACAAAGGTGATTGGAGTCACCGTTCAAAATCATTGTTATCCAATTATCTTCGTTTATGGTTCCTTTGTAGAGCTTGAGTATCCACTTCTGGTTTCTGAATGGAACAATGGCGCCGTCTGTTGGAATTAACTTTTGGTTCCAATGGTTTTCATGATTTCAAATCCAGATTTTGATTTACCAAGTCGCAACCTCCTTAGGCTATCAAATCGGAAGCACAATCATCCTATTTTATTCCTACGATCTCCATGAGAATTATGTTTAATTTGCAAACGTGGTTGAACAAACTCCGAAATTCCAGATATGGATTCTTGCAGTTCAGATCCTGATCTCCAATTTATTGGTTCATAACTTCCTTAGATTATCGGGTCCAGAGCGAATCAACACCTGATTTCTACGCCTTCCACGAATTCGTGTCCAGTTTCCATATCTGCCATTGGTAAATTTCTCATATCTTAGAATCGGAAAGCGTTCGGGGGTGAATACAAAGTTTTGTCGAAAATTGCTTCCTCTTTTCTCCTTTGGAATCGAGATCTCCAATTCCTTCTAGCATTTCTCAAATTAGCAAAGAAAGACCCTCATACCCAGATCTAGCATGGTGTCGGGATCCGAAGGCAATTTCCATGAAAGTCGCACTAAAGCCTCATAACCCACCGCCAGACCTGGCTTCGCCCACACTTACCAATAATGTCAGGCTAGTTATAGAGGTGACATCAGAAGGATATCACAAATTCATAGTTAATATCATTTTCCCTCTATTATGTCCTTCTTTTTCTCTTTCACCTAAAAAGCTCGTTACAGAAGAACAAAGATAAAAATGTTTGAATACATTTTTGATAAGCAATGAATGCACTTCATCGATTCTGATACGAATTAGGCATATTCAAATCCCATTATGTATCTGATACAAACTTAACACATTTAAGAGATTTTAATACGACTTAAAGCACATTATACACACGATTGTGTATCCGATACTAACCTAACACATTTATACGATTCTGATACGGCTTAAACATATCTTGTATCCTATTGTGTATCTGATACAGACTTAACGCACTTTTGTGATTCTAATACGGATCAAACACACACCATGCTTCAGTGGCTTTTTAAACTCATTATTGCATAGCTAACACACCCCTCCAGATTTATCCAATCCTAGGGCGTATGTGGTAGAGTCTGGAGACATCCACCTCAACCCAAGCCAAGCCTCAGGGGAAGAGATGGGGGTCCTACCCTTGGCCGGGAAAGGGTCCTTTATGACACGGAGCACAATCAAAGTACAATTACATGACCCTGACTTTGTCAATTACGAGTCTCGTCTCGGAGAATGCAACCAATTTGTCAAACATGGCATACGAATCAATACACTACTATAGAAAATGCTTAATACAACAGATGAGAATAGAAACCAAAAATTGTAGTTGCATTATTCATAAAAAAAGTTGAAAAAGGAAATAAAAATCCAGAGGTACCCTCACCATCTTATTACAGCCAAGTGAACTCTTTCTTCCAGAAGTTTATTTGAAAAGCCATTCATTGTTTTTTTTTATGAGGATTTGTAGTGACCTTTTTTTTCTCTTGACTTTGTTATCCTTTCCTTTTTCCTGAACTGTTTGTTTCAAGAATATAGTCAGCGGGATGTCTCATTTTTTTACTAAGTCTCCTTAATAGGTTTTGACTTAGTGAGCTTTTCCTTTGCTAGATATTGACTCTCGGACTTAGTGATTACATTGAACCATCATTAGTTGTATACCAAAAGGAAAACTGGCATAATTCAGTTAACCGAGGAACTACCCTGTCCTAGGTTATGATTAAAGGTTTTAATTTGGGTAAGAATGAAAACTCTTACTCCATAGGCTCAAAAGGGTTGACTAAGGATTAACTTCCTTATATCTCCACTGTTTAGGAATCGAAACAATTCCTGCACATTGTCAGCATAGTCTGTTCAAAAGCATACTGCATGGAATTATGGTATCGTCTTCGCCATCCTTCCTCTAAAGGCTTACAACTTTAACAAGAGTTAAATATCACAAAAGAGAAGTAAGAAACATAATTTAAATATAGTGAAACGAATGGATTAATTCAAAATAAACATATGCAATGCATTAACGTGAAAATAAAAGTTTGACATAATAGTAAGTGTTTAAGCCAAAAAATGAAATTACAAATGAAAATTCAAATGTTATGGAAGCTTCGATGTTTGATGGACGATAAAAGAATTAAATTTGGTCTTATGGCGTAACCTCGAGGACTCATTCGTCAACTAGGTCTTGAATCTTATTCTTCAATACCCAATAGTTATTAGTGTCATGTCCAATACTATTGGAATGGTATGCACACCTTGCATTAGGACTGTATCGAGGAGAGGAAGTAATGGGTCTCTGAGGAGGTTCTCTTAACGCAACCAGATTCATCTCTAATAGGCATTGCAAAGTTTGCGACATTGGCGTGCTGATTTTGGTAAACTATCTTTTATGTTCCTTGTGTTGAGGTAGATTAACCCTATAAGACCTTCTTCCTTTAATTAAAAGACTATCAATAGTAGCCTGTCTCTTTCCTTCTCTTATCCTCATCTTCCTTTCAACCAACTCAGCTTGTTTCATTGGAGGTTGACAGATGATTAGATTCCCGACTCCGTTGTCTTGAAGTTTATTAACGAAGACTCTCAGCTCTTCTTGCCCCTGGGCTAAGTTTTGGATAAGAGCCACCTGACCATTCATCTGGATTCTCATCTCTTCCATCTCGGCTTGTAGTTTTTCCAACTGATCATCCTTGTTGTCTTCAGGAGGTCTTGTAGTTGTCCTTATTGAGAAGGGCTTTCAATTCTTCTTTCCCCTTGGAAAAATTCAGGATCACTTCTTGAAATTGAGCATTCTGGGTTTGGATATCTTTTACAGTCTGCTCGAGATCCATCCCAACTGAAATAAATAATGAGAAAATAAGAAACCTGTTACGGAAACCTGTTATGCAATGGTATGACATGTAAATGCATATGCAATGTTTTCAAGGACCTTGTGGGATTTAAATTTATTAGAGAAAAAATGAAACAAAGCTTTTATTAGTAAGTTCAAAATCTAACTGCCCCTTCGGCTTACAATGAAGGAAAAACAAGAAAAAGTTACAAAGAAAATAAAAACATTTGAGACTTAAGACTCAAGTCTCCCATGGACATTTCCTCTTTGTGTTGAAATATGTATTGAGGTTTCTCTCTTCGTGAAGTCACCTTGTCAGCTCCAACACTTTCTCCTTTAGTTGGATCCAAGATTTCTGTAGCTCTTACAGGTCAGTAGTCATGTCTAGATGAAGAATGGTGTAAGGAACATATCCTTCAATAATAGGCTTAACAATCACTGGTAGGACAACAGGATATGGCATCATAAGGGATTGAGCACGAGACCGCACCCATCTGGGGTAAGGTTCCATAGGGATGAAGTATTTTGGTACCAAAGTGTTGCTGTTAATCTTATTCACCATGCCTCAAGCATGTATAAACCTTTGACGGTAACCTTGAGGATCGTTGTCATAATCGAACACAATACCTTGAATAATCATATCATGAGGACCATCACTCCGAGCATAACCAAATTGACGTAGTGCTAAAGAAGGATTATAAGTGATGCCTCCCTTTATGCCAAGGAGTGGCACATTAGGGAACTCCCCACAGCGGTCAATGATAGTGATGTTTTCCATAGATCGGGAACACCAATGGATATCTGAATGAGAGAGTGACAATATCCTTCTAGAGCACCTCAAACCTTGTTCATTCTTCATCACAGATCGAGGAAGGTGTGAAATAAACCACCTTGATAGTAGAGGTATGCAACACATCAGAGTCCCTCGCACCCTCGTAGTACGAGTATGAAGAGAGTGCAAAATATCTCCAAGCAAAGTAGGCACATGATTATGATTCAGAAATATCTTGATTGGGTGCACATCTATGAATTGGTCCGGATTAGGGAACAACACCAAACCATAGATCAACAGGGCCAAGATCTCCTCAAAAGCGTAGTAACTCATAACATCTAGAAATAACTGAGCTTTTTCTATCAAGACTTTAGCGAGAAGACCTTTAACTCTACTTCTTGTTTCCAATACAATATCTGACTTCTTCAGATGCAAAGCTGCTGCAATAATTCCAGGTTTAGGATTCATCTCTAGACCTGTGAAAGGTTTTTTATCAATAATAGGTACACCAAATAGTTTAGAGAATTCTTCCATTGTGGGCACCAACTGATAATCGAGAAATGTGAAACAGTGATGTTTAGGGTCAAATAACTGGAGCAAAACACTCATCATGTCTTCATTAAACCCTGAGGTAACCAAACCAAGTAGACAACCATGTCTTTCGGTGAATTGAGAGTTCTTAGGAACCTTTGAGACTAGTTCCTTAAGCTTGGAAGGTATCCTTACAAAGTTGATTCAGATAGTGTTTCTATGAGCGGAAGCCATAACCTGCAATAAAGAACAAAGATAAACTCATTGGTCCTTGAAATGGTTAGTGAAAATGCGATGTTATGATGTTATGTTCATGTTTAAAGCAAGTAAATTACAAACACAAACAAGTCACACAAGAGCATTAGGTTTAAGAGCTTGCATGAAGTTCATAGGTAAGTACCCTCCCCACTGAAGTTTAGTTAGTTCAACCTGTCCTAGCAATAGTAATCGGGTTCTAAGGAATCTCAATATCACTGATTCTTCTCAAAGGCTTTATTTTAGTATGGAAATTGTCTCGCCAACCAAAATATCCCAAGATTAGAATCTCAATGAGTGTAGCATCGAGTATCAACCAGCTTTAGACTGCACCAAAGCCGACTATCTCACTACTTTCTACTGGCCAAGATGGGTCAATTAAGATTCTAAAGGGAAGTTAGTGTAAATGACACCATATGGCAACCTGATATTATCCTCAACTGACTTGAAGAATACCAGTACTAATCTAAGTGTCACACTAACTGTAGCTACCATATCAACCATAGCGGTATACGCCGTACATTTTCCTTGGTCTATTGCCACTTACCTAAGATATCACTAGATCCGAGTTAGGATCTTTCTCGTAGTAGCCCCAAGACAAAAAACCCTTAAAAGTAAAGCATACAAGTCAAACAAATTATAAAGTGAACTAATACTCTAAGGTAACCCCTCTTTAAAAATTTGGCATCCCCAACAGTGTCGCCAGTTCTGTAACACGGTGGGACAAGTGACTTTTAGTTTTTTGTCGCAAAAATATGTTGCGGTAAGCAAGAGTCGCCACCGAATTTTATTTCATCCAATTAGGAAAGGCATAAAATAACAAGAAAGACCTTTTTAAAAGCTTTTGAGTTTGGGGGGTGATAACGAGAAAATGTATCGATTATATTGCTAAGTTTCATTACTGTTTTATCGCATAATCATCGTTTTAACACCCGATTCCTCGAGTTTTTCTTACCATTTTGCAGGTACATCATATATGGAGCTAAATCATGAGTCAAGAGCAAAAAGAACCAAAACAACCATAAAAAGATGATGAAATGAAGAAACCTGCAAAACCTGCATAATTTGTTGCAGTCACAGTCGTCACTTAGGTGTCACGACCGTGACACCCCAAAAGACGCAATCACGACCGTGATGACATTGTCACGACCATGACACTTAAAATTCAAGGCCCACGAACGTGATGCCCTTGTCACGACCGTGACAAGGGAAAAAGGAGGTTATCTGACTTAGACTACGTCAAAACGTTACGTGCACATGATCTGCCTATTTTTCAGCCACGTTCCTATATTCACTCAACTGCTCCTACGAGGCCCATGCAACAAGTTCAGCTACCAAGCCCATTAATTCTTCTATAAATAGCATAATTCAGTTGAACAATGGGACAGAGCAATTTTTTTATCAATTTCCTGCGGAAGCTCTGCCGAATTATTTTACACCTTTTTGTTTCAGCATTATTTTCAGTATTTCATTTTTATTGTATCCAAACCCAACCTATAACAATTTCCAACATCAGGAAATTGTTATAAAATTAACTATTTCCAAACCTTCAGAATATTTTGTTATTTTCAATTCCGCCAAATACTCCGAGCTTTCCGGTCTGTGGAAGAAGGAGTCTGCCATTTTATTGTTAACCAGGTTTATATTATTTGCAATTTAATATTTATGTTATTCATTTATTTTTTTGCCATGAATATTTTGTTTATTGTTTCTCTGCCTCTGTCTGGTTCAACAAAAATAAGTAGCTAATTACCTTAGGGCGGTATGTAGTTAAAACAAACTTAATCGGTAAAATTAACCATAGGCTTAAAATAATTAATAACTTAACATTCTGTCTGATACTTTTTATTTAAAATCGACCTTTTCGTTACGAGAGTAAGGAAAGAGTATTAGGTTAGGTCAAGACCACGAGAGTGTGAGATTTTAACCAGATAGCTAAAGTTAGGCATTTAAATTAAACACAGCGAGAGCGCTTTAAAATAAATTAGAATTACTAAGTTTCCAAAAATTATCTCTAAACACTTATGGGCTAGCGAGAGCAGGCATAGGGCTTTAGGGGTAAGATCTGAGATAAGACCACGAGAGTGTGAGTTGAGGGCATTTAAACTGGTAACCTCTATAGAATAGATTAAGTGAACACCTTTATAAGCCTAGGTTAGATTGACCCGCCTAAGTTAGTATAATTACATACCGACCGCCTTAGTATTATTTTATTAAAACTTAAATTTAATTCCCGTTTTTAATCTTTAAAAACAACAAAAAAATCGTGACAACCCTTCACCTTAGCTAAACTAGAAGTTCATCTAGCACTAAGTAACCATAGAGTCCCTGTGGATCGATAATCTTAAATATTACTTCGATAGGCTGTGCACTTGCAGTTAAGATACCGCTAGACACATAATTAGATACGTCTTTAGCCCATCAAGTTTTTGGCGCCGTTGCCGGGGACCTTAATTTAGTTACTAGTGCACTTTAGGTAGCATTGTCTAGACTAAGGTAACAACTATTTAATTTTCTTAATCTAAATTTCCGTGTGTATGCCAAGTACTCACTCTCAAGGCGAAGACTTGCAACCTCTAATCCCAGAATCGGAATGCTTCTTACACGTAAGAAGACGTATATTCGATTACGAACAAAGTTACAATATTCCAGATCTTCATTTAGATCCGCCTAAACCAGTCGTAACATCAAAGGACGCAGAGATGGCTGAAGAACAGAATCACCCACTCAAGTATTACGCCAGTCCTTCGCAAGCTGAACCACATTCAAGCATTGCCGCACCGGCTATCAACCGAAACGATTTCGAACTAAAACCTTCGTTGATATCAGCCGTGCAACAAAATCAATTCGCCGGAAATCCTACCGAGGATCCGAATCTTCATCTTTCGATCTTTGTGCAATACGCAGATACCGTAAAAGCCAATGGAGTTACCCAAGAAGCTATTAGACTATGTTTGTTTCCTTTTTCACTTCGAGACAGAGCAAGAGCCTGGCTTCAATCTCTGCCTTCGAACTCAGTAACTACGTGGGAGGAACTAAAGAGAGTTTTCTTGACCAGATATTTTCCACCTAGCAAGACAGCTATGCTGAGAGCTCAGATCAACGGATTTAAGCAAAGGGAAAGCGAATCACTATTCGAAGCTTGGGAACGCTATAAGGATCTGCTGAGACTTTGTCCACATCACGGATTAGTAGAATGGATGGTCATCCATACCTTCTATAATGGACTCTTGTATAATACAAGAATGACAATTGACGCTGCCGCGGGCGGTGCATTGATGGACAAAGAATATAATGATGCTTATGCACTTATCGAAAGTATGGCTCAAAACCATTACCAATGGGGAAGCGAGAGAGTCGCAACTGAGAAACCAACCAAAAGGAGGTATGTACGAAGTGAGTAGTATGGACCAAGTCAATGCAAAGTTTGACCAACTAAGCCAAAAGATCGACAACTTGGCCATAACACCAACAGCCACCGTGGCTGCAGTAACACCTAACTGTGAGTTATGTGGAGTTCCAGGACACAAAGTTTCTGATTGTCAATTATTGACAGGAATTCCCACTGATCAAGTGAATTATGCTCAAGGAAACCCATACTCAAACACATACAACCCAGGTTGGAAGAATCATCCAAACTTCTCCTATAAGAATAACAATGTTTTATACGCACCAGGTCAAGCACCAGCTACACCACCAGGATATCAAAAGACTGCTCCTAATGTCCCTAGAAAATCGAACCTTGAGTTGATGATGGAGAACTTTATAGCTAACCAATCTCAAACAAACAAGGACTTCTTAAACCAAAACATTCACACTAGTGAGCAGATAAAGCAATTAGTGAGCAAAGTAGATGCATTAGCTACACATAACAAAATGCTTGAAACTCAGATTTCACAAGTAGCTCAACAACAAGCACCTACCGCTGCACCAGCTGGAGTATTCCCTGGACAACCTCAACCTAATCCGAAAGGACATGCCAATGCCGTAATATTAAGAAGTGGCAAGGAACTTGACGGACCTACCGATCCAAGACTCGACAATCCTGCCATGTACCAAAAACCGGATAAACCGACTGAAGTGGTGAATGATCCAGAAGAAAAGGAAGATGATAATCAAGAGGCGGTGGAGAAAGAAAAGCCTTATGTGCCTCCACCACCCTATAAACCACCAATTCCGTACCCTCAGAGATTAACAAATTCCAAGACGACGGGTCAATTTAAGAAATTTGTCGAACTTCTGAAACAGTTGAATATTACCATTCCGTTTACAGAAGCAATCACTCAAATACCCTCGTACGCTAAGTTTTTAAAAGAAATCTTATCTAATAAGAAAAAGATAGAGGATAACGGAACAGTTACACTTACTGCTGAGTGTAGCGCCATAATTCAGAATAATATGCCTCCTAATCTAAAAGATCCAGGAAGTTTCTCTATACCCTGTGTAATAGGAAAATTCGTCATTGACAAAGCTCTATGCGATTTAGGAGCCAGTATCAGTGCTATGCCCTTAACGATTTGCAAAAGGCTAGACATGGGAGACCTTAGACCAACTAAAATGTCTGTTCAACTAGCCGATCGCTCTGTTAAATATCCTGTAGGCATACTAGAAAATGTCCCAGTACGTATAGGACAATTCTACATCCCTACTGATTTTATAATCATGGACATCTCTGAAGACTCCACTACACCTATCATACTAGGAAGACCATTCTTAGCTACCGCCGGAGCTATAATAGACGTAAAGAGAGGAAAGCTAACCTTTGAAGTAGGTGAAGAGAAAGTTGAATTTATTTTAACACAATTCTTACAATCACCAGCTATAGAGGATACATGCTATCTATTGGACGTAATTGACGAATGTGTAAGAGAAATGGAACTGAAAGAAACTACCTATTCTGAAATTATGAAAATTCAAATCTCTCCGATTTTCGAAGATGATAATTGGCGTGCACCGTATCAAGATGATAGTCTAAGAGAAAGTTTAGCACTTACACCGGATCCCATGCCAAGTAAAGATAAACCTACATTAGGATTAAAAACTTTACCTAATAACCTAAGATACGAATTCTTAGACATTGAATGTAAAAGACCAGTTATAATAAATTCCAGTTTAGGAACTATAGAAACAAAGAAACTTTTAGATGTCTTGAAGAAATATCCAACTGCATTAGGATATAACATATCTGATCTCAAAGGAATATGCCCTTCAGTCTGTATGCATCGTATTCTGCTAGAAGAAGATTGCAGAACCTCCATAGAATCTCAAAGAAGAATTAACCAAATCCTTAGCACTGTAGTAAAAGAAGAAGTTAAGAAACTACTAGATGCCGGAATAATATATCCAATCTCTGATAGTGAATGGGTTAGTCCAGTACATGTAGTGCCAAAGAAAGGAGGTATCACTGTTGTGAAAAACGCTCAAGGCGAATCGATATCGCAAAGAGTAGTGACGGGACATAGAGTGTGCATAGACTATCGTAAACTAAACAAAGCCACTCAAAAAGATCATTTCCCACTACCTTTTATAGATCAAATGCTAGAACGATTAGCCAAGCATTCTTACTTCTGTTATCTTGACGGTTATTCAGGATTTTTCCAAATCCCTATCCATCCAGATGATCAAGAGAAGACTACATTCACATGCCCCTATGGAACGTTCGCTTATAGACGAATGCCCTTTGGATTATGCAACGCTCCTGCAACCTTTCAAAGATGTATGATGTCAATCTTCGCAGATTTTATAGACAACATCATGGAAGTGTTCATGGACGACTTCTCTGTATGCGGGCAAAGTTTTGAAGGATGCCTATCAAATTTAGAAATGGTGTTAGAAAGATGTGTAAAAGTAAACCTCGTGCTTAACTGGGAGAAATGTCATTTTATGGTCAGAGAAGGAATCGTATTAGGCCACGTTATATCCGACAAGGGAATTGAAGTAGATAAAGCTAAGATAGAAGTCATAAAAGATCTTCAACCCCCTAAAACCATTCGAGAAATACGAAGCTTTTTAGGACACGCCGGTTTCTACCGACGATTCATCAAAGATTTCTCGAAAATCACTAAACCTCTTACTGGTTTATTAATGAAAGATGCTGAGTTCATATTCAATGAAGATTGTCTTAAAGCATTCAAAACTCTAAAAACAGCCCTCATCACCGCACCAATCATGCAACCCCCTGACTGGAGATTACCTTTTGAAATCATGTGCGATGCGAGTGACTATGCTGTAGGCGCAGTTCTAGGCCAGAGGAAGGAAAAGAAACTTCATGCGATTTACTATGCCAGTAGAACCTTAGATTATGCTCAGATGAACTACGCCACTACTGAAAAAGAATTGTTAGCAGTTGTCTTTGCGCTTGACAAATTCCTTTCTTACCTAGTAGGAGCGAAAATAATCGTTTACACAGATCATGCTGCTATCCGATATCTATTAACTAAGAAAGATGCTAAACCGAGACTCTTGAGATGGATTTTACTCTTACAAGAGTTTGATCTCGAAATAAAAGATAAGAAAGGTACTGAAAACGTCGTAGCGGACCATTTATCTAGAATAGAAGGTATTAAACCCGAACAAGTGCCGATTAACGATGATTTTCCATATGAACAGCTGATAGCACAAATAGGAAGCGACCCAGTTCAGTTAGACATAGATGAACCAGAACCCGTGGAAACAATCCAGACAACTGTAGGACTGCCATGGTACGCTGACATTGTCAACTACCTAGCTGCAGGAGCTCTTCCACCTGATTTAACTTATCAGCAGAAAAAGAAATTCTTTCACAATCTCAAACATTACTATTGGGATGAACCATTATTGTTCAAAAGAGGACCCGATGGAATCTTTCGTCGATGTATTCCCGAAGAAGAAATAGAAGATGTCATTGCTCAATGCCATTCATCTCCTTATGGTGGACATGCAAGCACTTCCAAGACTTGTGCAAAAATCTTGCAAGTCGGCCTATTCTGGCCTAATCTATGGAAAGATGTCCACATCGCTGTTATAAATTGCGATCGGTGTCAACGCACTGGCAATATTTCAAGAAGAGATGAAATGCCTCAAAAAGGAATATTAGAAGTAGAAATCTTTGACGTCTGGGGAATAGATTTCATGGGACCATTCTCATCATCTTTCGGTAACAATTACATACTCGTAGTTGTTGATTATGTCTCAAAATGGATTGAAGCTATAACTTCTCCTACAAACGACACACGAGTAGTAATAAAGCTTTTCAAAAATATAATCTTTCCCAGATTTGGTGTGCCTAGACTCGTCATAAGTGACAGTGGCTCGCACTTCATTTCAAAAATCTTTGACAAATTACTATCTAAGTATGGAGTAAGACACCGTGTGGCAACACCATATCACCCACAAACAAGTGGACAAGTCGAAGTCTCAAACAGAGAAATTAAACAAATCTTAGAAAAGACTGTCGCCATATCTCGGAAAGATTGGTCATCTAAACTTAATGGAGCTTTATGGGCTTATAGGACCGCTTACAAGACACCCATAGGTACTACACCTTTCAAATTAGTTTATGGAAAATCTTGTCATCTCCCGGTAGAACTAGAACACAAAGCTTATTGGGCGATCAAAACTCTCAATATAAACTATAATGCTGCAGGAGAAAAGCGAATCCTAGACATTAACGAATTAGAAGAATTAAGGCTAGATGCTTATGAGAATGCTAAGATATATAAAGAAAGAACTAAGCGATGGCATGATAAACGCCTATCTAGGAAAGAATTTAGTGTGGGAGACGTTGTACTCCTCTTTAATTCAAGACTTAGGCTCTTTCCTGGAAAATTAAAATCTAGATGGTCAGGACCCTTTGAAATAACTAAAGTGTTCCCGAGTGGAGCAATAGAAATTAAGGGTAGGAATAGTGAACCATTCATAGTAAACGGACAACGTTTAAAACACTATCATAAAGTTGAAAATAGAGATTATGCGAATAGTCTAAGGCTTTTAGAGTTGTCCACTAATTCCCCTGATTAATCTGCACCTAAGCATTACGTCAGGCTTTTGACGATAAAAACAGCGCTTAGTGGGAGGCAACCCATTTACTCATTTAATCATTTAATTCATTTTTATCAATCTATTATTTTGTCATTTATCGTTTTATTCTTCATTTAATTTTTTTGTCATTTTATAGCTTTATTTCATTATTACTACTATTGCCGTTAGTTTATGCATTTTATTTTATTATTTTTCCTTATTTTAATCTTAAATCACTTTTACAAATTTTCTAAAAGTCTTTTCCATTTTCCTTCTCCCCCTGATTTGTTTTCCTCCGTATCTGCACTAACCATGGCTAACCAACCGATAAACCATATGGAGACCAAATTTAGAGGTAGGAACCAAAGAATGAAGTTTGAAGAGTTATCACAGAGGCCAATGGATTTGACCCTGTATCTGGATGATCTGACTATGGAAACCCTAGGTATACATGATAGCATCTTGTACTTGTTTAACCGACTTGGATGGGAGAATTCACAGATTCAACATAAGTTTGTGACTTACCGCGAGCTCACCCTTGAGTTCCTTAGCTCCCTAGTTTACCTACCTGAGCGCGGTTTTGGATTCAGGAAAGGATTTATTAGTTTCCGCCTATTTGGAATAGAATATGACTTTAACCATAAAGAACTAGCTGACTTATTAGGATTCCCTAGTGGACCCTTTGCTTTTACTACCACACAGGTAGAATTGATGGACATTGAGCTGGATTTCTTTTGGGGAACTTTAACCGGAAACTACCACCCTGAACCAAATAGCATGAACAATGATGAGATACATAACCCTGCTCTCCGTTACTTCCATAAGATCCTTGCCCACACCTTCTTTGGAAAAGAAGAAAACATTACCGGAGTATCTAAAGATGAGATATTCATTATGTCATGTTTCACTAATGGACAGCCCGTTAATGGTGTACCTTTCATGATGCAAACCTTCACCCGAATCCAAGAAGAACCTGAATTACCTATATTAGTAGGAGGTCTTGTAACCATGATTACTGATGCCTTAGGACTTAGATACCAATTGCACAGATGCAACTGTTTAGGTACCATCCGTCCTATGAATCTTAACTTTTGCTTTAATCGCCATATCATAAGGAATTTAGGACACCCGCCTTTCGAGTACCTAATCCGGAATGAGGTAGTAACCCTGTTCACACTACCAAACCATGCTAGAGTAAGTGTTCACAATAAGGATAACTGGCTTTATGAGTTAACCCCACCTGATTATCCATCTACTCCTGAAACACCTCAGTCTTACAAGATAAAAGATGATATAATGACTGATGTCGAAACTGACCCTGAGACACCTCCTGGTTACCATGACATTGACCACACTGACGAAGTTATTGAAACCCCTGAAGTGAATCAAGGAGATTATGCTAACAACTTACAGAATATCATGAACACTCTTGAAGCTTACCAAACTGATATAAATACATTTAAGGATGAAATTAAGAGCATGCGATTGGACATTATAGGTTTGACTGACATAACCTGTGAACAATTCTATCACCTGAACTCCGCAATCGAAGATTTAAAGAAACACTTTTGAAAATGCTATAAGTGATCTAGTTTATTTTTCTCATTGTTTTCGTTTCTAGTTAGATTTACTTTTCGCAAATAATTTCATACCGTATTTTCATTTATGTAATTTCATTTCAATTACCATATGCAATGCACTTCTAGTTTACAAATTTTTCCATTTTAATCAATTTTATATGTTTCCATTCTATGTACTGTTATGCTTGAATTGATTTATTTTCTATAAAATCTCTCGTGCCATGCAAATGTACAAGTACTATATTGAATATATTTATTATATGGTGTTTATATTAAATATTGAGTGAGAAGTGACCAAAAAAATTATTATATAAATTCTATGAAGCGTAAGAGATAATGTTTCTGGAAATTATTAAAGGAAATCAACTCTCACGATCGTCACACCCCCCTAACGATCGTGACGTGCTCATTTAGCGTGTCACGACCGTCATCTCCTTGTCACGACCGTGACAACCCTAAATATAGGATTCGTGAGAAATAGAACTGTTTCTTTTACGAAACCTCTTCTTCTTCTTCCTCCATAACTTTCAAAACCACCCATTATCTCCCCCCAACTTCCGTAACCTCTCATTACCAAATTAAAACTCATTAACCTCTCCATTATCACCACACCTATCACATTCTCACCTTCCAATATTTATCCGAACCATTATTTCTCTCATTTTATCACTTTTTCACAAAATCCAAAATCCTCATCTCTCACTCTAGTTCTTGCATGCAATGGATGCTATACAATTCAGAGAGGGTGAGAATGGAGAAAACCAGAGAGAAAGATTCATCCGATTCCAGAACCGTGGTGTGCAACCCACGCGTTATATTGACCCTGTCTGTCTGAGAGAACTCGAAATGCATACCAGTGTCAAGAGCCTGCTTCAAAAAGTCGGTCTGTTGGATCTTTGCAGTCAGCCCCAGCCCACATTCGAGCTTCTGACATTGGAATTCCTAAGCTCGTTCCATTACATCACTCCTACCGGTTCTCAGAGTCAACTTACCAGTTTCGCTAAGTTCAGATTGCATAACCAGGAGTTTAACCTTCCGCAAAACAGGATAGCCGAGTTGTTAGGTTTCGCTCACGGGAATGAAGCTTACCTCCGCGTGCCGGATAATTTCAGTGAAACCGCTTTCACTTTATGGCACGACATAACCAACACCCGTGCCTCAGCCTTTCAGAGCCTTAATGCTACACACATCCACAACCCGGCAATCCGATATTTTCACCGTGTCATTTGTAACACCATCTTTGCACGAGAGAGTAACCATAAGCTCAACTCCAAGGAGCTTCTGTTCTTGTACTGCGCTCTATATGACGAGCCAATCAACGCTGCCCCGTTCATGCTTTCTCACATCCAAGCCATTGCGTAAAGAGGCTCAACCCCATTTTTCATAGGCGGCATTGTCACCACCCTCGCCATTCAGTTGGGGCTTGGTGACTTGGTCGTCAATCAGCCTTTCAGAGACGCCGAGTTCCTCACCAAGAATTATTGCAGGTCCGCTCACCTGATTGCGCAGAGAGAGGATGGCAGGTATAAACCTGTTGTCCACGACACTGTTTACCACCACATCATTCTGCCGTCCCGTGACCGCATCGACCCATCCAGCCGAGCCAACTGGCTCTTTGTTTTACCAGATGCTGCCGGCCACGCCCCCATTCATGATGATCAGGCCGATCCTCCAGCAGATGAGATGCAGGACGCGATGGATGCAGCTGAGCCTGTCCATGACATTCCTGAGACATCTACCCGACAGCCTCCTGCACAGGAATATACACTTGAGGAAGTCCTCTGTGCGATTCATCAGCAGAACCAGATGAACACCGCACTGGAGCGAAGGCAGAAGGAGCAGTATGATGCTTTACTCCGCACTATTTCAACAAACCAGGAAGCTACTGACACAAAGCTCGGAGAAATTTTCAGCGAGTTAGAGGCCTTACGCATTGACATCACTGCTGTTACCGGTACCGGTTCTGATCCTGAAGCGACTCCTACCAGACGCTCACGCACCAGAAGCCGAGCCCGCGGTCCTCAGCAGCCTTAGTTTTAGTTTTTGCTTATGTTTGTTTTTCATTTTCATAGTTTGTATTGTACTTTTACCGCTCTTATATCACAACATTGAGGACAATGTCTGATATAGTGTGGGAGAGGTACCTTTCATTTTCCGCATTTTCCCTTTTCGCACTTTTTCAATTCCGTTGTATTTCTTTTCGTAAGTTAATGAAACGAGCAATTTTTGTGTTATTTTCTTTAATTTCGAACTTTCCCCGTTTATTGAGCCATACCGGGAAAAAAAAATCTTTAATTATTCGCATTACCCGACTTGCCTACGAAATCGTAATTAGGAAGCTGAGAACGATTCAACAAGACCAATACAATCTTGACACCTTTGACTTCCCACTTAAGCGATTCCATTCCGATTATCGTTACGAGTACACCTTAAGTTTCAGTTCAAAAGTAACCCCTAGTAGTTTATACTAGCAGTCAGCACCGTCTGAACACAAACCACGTGGGGAGCCGATGAATATAAGCGTTTGATGCCTAATCAATAATGATCCTTCATATCTCGATGCAAAATGAAAAGAAATTGCACCAAAGTACACGGTCGCATATAAGAAACGAGAAATATGATAAGGAGTCCATTGAGGGTTGGTTCAGAGGTACTGGTTCTGAACTTGGTAGGGCGTGCTACGGCTCGATCCCCCACAACCTCCAAATCGGATAATATATGTAGGGTTACCGCACTCGTGTACCAGACCCCGTGCTTAAAAAGGATCAAAGTTGCTAACCGGCTACTCCACTACGTGCGTGCTAAGGCAAAGGGCTTAATGTGATTGCGCTAGAATGAAACCGGGCGAAATAAGATCGAAAAAACTCTAGGTGAAATCGTAAAGAAATTACCGATTGTTTCGTTTAACGGGAAGTCGACGACTTAGCTTATTGCTTGTGTCATTAGTGTATCGTTAGTGTTTTATCATTATCGGTTTATCCGACAAAACGATCCCTCGTACGGTTTGTTATGTGTATGCGTCGATAAAAACTTGTCCGCCGATTTTCAACCGACTATTTGCTTGAGGACAAGCAAAGGTTTAAGTTTGGGGAAGTTTGATAACGAGAAAATGTATCGATTATATTGCTAAGTTTCATTACCGTTTTATCGCATAATCATCGTTTTAACACCCGATTCCTCGAGTTTTTCTTACCATTTTGCAGGTACATCATATATGGAGCTAAATCATGAGTCAAGAGCAAAAAGAACCAAAACAACCATAAAAAGATGAAGAAATGAAGAAACCTGCAAAACCTGCATAATTTGTTGCAGTCACGGTCGTCACTTAGGTGTCACGACCGTGACACCCCAAAAGACGCAATCATGACCGTGATGACATTTTCACGACCATGACACTTAAAATTCAAGGCCCACGAACGTGATGCCCTTGTCACGACCGTGACAAGGGAAAAAGGAGGTTATTTGACTGAGACTACGTCAAAACGTTACGTGCACATGATCTGCCTATTTTTCAGCCACGTTCCTATATTCACTCAACTGCTCCTACGAGGCCCATGCAACAAGTTCAGCTACCAAGCCCATTAATTCTTCTATAAATAGCATAATTCAGTTGAACAATGGGACAAAGCAATTTTTTTATCAATTTCCTGCGGAAGCTCTGCCGAATTATTTTACACCTTTTTGTTTCAGCATTATTTTCAGTATTTCATTTTTATTGTATCCAAACCCAACCTATAACAATTTCCAACATCAGGAAATTGTTATAAAATTTACTTGTTTCCAAACCTTCAGAATATTTTGTTATTTTCAATTCCGCCAAATACTCCGAGCTTTTCGGTCTGTGGAAGAAGGAGTCTGCCATTTTATTGTTAACCAGGTTTATATTATTTGCAATTTAATATTTATGTTATTCATTTATTTTTCTGCCATGAATATTTTGTTTATTGTTTCTCTGCCTCTGTCTGGTTCAACAAAAATGAGTAGCTAATTACCTTAGGGCGGTATGTAGTTAAAACAAACTTAATCGGTAAAATTTACCATAGGCTTAAAATAATTAATAACTTAACATTCTGGCTGATACTTTTTATTTAAAATCGACCTTTTCGTTACGAGAGTAAGGAAAGAGTATTAGGTTAGGTCAAGACCACGAGAGTGTGAGATTTTAACCAGATAGCTAAAGCTAGGCATTTAAATTAAACACAGCGAGAGCGCTTTAAAATAAATTAGAATTACTAAGTTTCCAAAAATTATCTCTAAACACTTATGGGCTAGCGAGAGCAGGCATAGGGCTTTAGGGGTAAGATCTGAGATAAGACCATGAGAGTGTGAGTTGAGGGCATTTAAACTGGTAACCTCTACAGAATAGATTAAGTGAACACCTTTATAAGCCTAGGTTAGATTGACCCGCCTAAGTTAGTATAATTACATACCGACCGCCTTAGTATTATTTTATTAAAACTTAAATTTAATTCCCGTTTTTAATCTTTAAAAACAACAAAAAAATCGTGACAACCCTTCACCTTAACTAAACTAGAAGTTCATCTAGCACTAAGTAACCATAGAGTCCCTGTGGATCGATAATCTTAAATATTACTTCGATAGGCTGTGCACTTGCAGTTAAGATACCGCTAGACACATAATTAGATACGTCTTTAGCCCATCAGGGGGTAGGTTATACAAAAGGAAGGTCTTAGCACTTTGTATCCATGGTTATCCATGGGTTCTTAAATGCTTAGCTCACTTTTTACTTGTTTTGTTTTGAAAAGTGTAGTGTGTGATTAAAATATTTCGTAAAGATTTAACTTTGTAATGATTCTCGTATGAATGTATACAAAATGTTTACTTGTTTGAAAATATTTTGAAAAAGAGGGTGGGTTGTAAAAAGTATTTGTTTTGAAATTTGTGAGCAAGCATTTAAAAGTTACTTACCCTAAGTTGTAAGGTCTTTCTTGTCATTTTCGTTTCCTTAGGGATATAACTGCCCTTACTATTAGTTAGTAAGTAATCTTATCATTGGATTTGGAGGGACAACCGTAGGGTCATCGTTATGGTCATAAAAGGCAACAAGTAGAGATACCTTAACAATTCGAACGAACTATCATCATTTTCGTAGGGACAAGATCATTTATTCGAAGGCAACTTTGAAGGGACAACGGGGGACTATGATCTTTTATTCGAAAGGCAACTGTGATGATTTATTTCTTTAGGCAACAGGTTAAGGTATCTCTATGTTCGAGGGACTTGACCATTTATCGTAAGGCAACAAAGAGAGGTTACCCTAGAGGTGTGAGTGTGCAAGTGTATTCAATTCAGTTATTTTAGTCTTGAAATTAGGGTTATCTAACGATTGATTTTAGTCTTGCCATACAATCCTATTAAACATACATCTAACAGTTTATAGTACGGAAAAATAAACCTAAGTTTAAGATATTACATGGCCTTGGGAGAGATACATAATTATAAATAAAAAAACTGGCAGAAATATAAAGTGCGGAAAAATAAACCTAAGTTATTAGATGGCTTTAGCAGTTACATTATCGTGGAAAAAGAATCGGGCGAGAAAAATAAATTTGAATGATTACAAATCCATACAACCTATACATTTATTCTAAGAAATAAAATCGGGAAGAAAAGATGAGATGAACAAAAGTTTCGGATATCAATTAATTGATTTTGGTTAGAAAAGATAAATTATTGATTAATTTGATTAAAAAAATAAACCTAATATAATTTAATTATATAAGAAAAATATTTTTATTATTTTATGGTTTTATGAATAAAAATATTTATTATGCTTTCTATTTTTTGATTGGTTAAAACAATAAAAATAATTGAATTAATTAAACAAATTAAAAGAAAAGAAAATAAGAAGAAATAATTGAAAGAAAAGAAAATAGATAAAAAAACAACAAAAGGGAGGGCGCTGGGGTTTGAACCCATACTTTCTTGCTTCCCATGCGCACTCCACACCACCAGACCATTTGATTTTTGGTGATTATATTTGGAAAGAAAACTATATATTAAACGGAAAAAAAATCAAATTTTCAGCCACTGTTCATCGTCTTCCCCATGCACCTTTACCTACGTTTTTGGCTTCATCGCTAAAGCTTATAGTGACGGTTTTACCCGTCACTATAGGACCTGCAAATTAAAACATCATAAAAATGCCATATCAAAAAAATATAAGTGCATGGATCGATTGGAAACAACCCTAGGAACTCATTGGTGCCCTCCATTTGGCCTAAAAACATATGTAAATGGAGATTCGAAGCATGGAAGTTTTATGCCCTAACAATGGCATCTCTTGATTCGCACGTGAAACCTTCAAACTAATTTCCAGGAATGCTCCATATGCTCATACAAACACAAACACACATAAATATATCACAAAATATGATTAGATTATAAGTTTTAAAGATTCAAATTTTTACCAAAAAACTGTGCCCTTGAGGAGCTTGATTCAAGCTTTGAAACTTGCAACAAAGGATTGTGATTTCTTCCTTTGATCCTTAGGAAGAAGAATCAAGCATTGGAAGGGATTGAAACTTAGTAAAAAATGGGATACAAATTTTGAAAGTTTCTTGAAAATTTTGGAATTTTTTAGAGTTCTTTGATCAATGATTTCGTGTCCTTGCTATCTGGTGGTGTTATGTATTTATAGAGGAAGAATTTATGTCAACTTGTGGGCTTGGGTTCACATCTTTTTGGGAAGATAGGATTTGATTGATTTTGTCATTGAAAACCTTCTATTTTAGTCATATTTGGCCATCATATATTTCTCCTCTTGTTTTTCACGAATTTGGATCAAATATTATGTAAATAACTCTCAATATTTAATCCTAAAATAGTCCAAATATCAAATCTTTGATTTTTCATATTTATTTTGATTAAAATTGAATTTAAATTAATTAAATCCAATAAAATATGAAATAAATAAAGAAAAATTAGAAAATATGACTTAGGGGTCGTGGACTATCTTAAGATTAAGTTTGGATTGTGAAAAGATAGGCCCATTTGGCACAAACTCAAGTTTTGGTCATTGTATGCCTTATACACCTCCTCAATTTTGCTCAACTTTAACAATGCACAACTCTCTCAATTTTTATCCTATGAATGTGCTATTGGACTTTTTAGAAAGCTTGAAGTGTCCTTTAATCACTCCTTATGTCCCATGTCAATTTGATCATCCATGTTCAAGTTATGAGCTTTTGAAAAAGTTGACTTATTGTTGACTTTTTAGAGGACCTGTAATGTCTTGGCCCATATCTCTCAAATGAAGCATTTTTGGCATTGGCCTTAGAGAGACAAAGATGTAGAGAATTGAATTTTATTCAAGATAGGATTTGATTGGGAAATTTATAATAAAGTATGTGAAAGTTAGGTCTGGTCAAAGTTTAGATGACTTTCTCCTTAAGAAACCCTAATTTATCAACTTTTGCCTTGTGATGAATTTGAGGTTTTCTTAATGAATCATGATCAACCCTTAATCAAATGATGAATCTTACTTCATAATCTTGGTGTTGACCAGAAATATTGAAGTTTGACTGTATGTTGACCACAATTGACTTTTTACCCAAGTTACCTGATTATTGATTATTTGAGCATCTGATTGATTAAACTTGTAGGGAAAGTCTTGAAACTTGACATGAGGATCCTTTGAAGTATATGGGATACCATGAATTCCACTTGAGGCTTTGGAAGTCCAGTCTCCTCATTTTCGACAACAGTTTATGCTTTTTCTTCTTTGACTTCACTTGGGTTATGCATTTCACCATCACTATGCTCCACCTCAACAAAAATATCTTTATGTTCTAGCTCTTCTTCAACATTATCAGTTTTCTTGAAAGCTATCTCCTCTTCATTGAAAACTACATCTCGATTGGTGATACTCCTCTTGTGACCTAGCTCTAGGCACGATAGCTTATAAGCTTTGACTCCTTTAGGGTATCCCATAAACATGCATTTCAGAGCTCTAGGTTCAACCTTGTCTTGCATAATGTATGCATAGGCTAACACAGTTGAAGGACATTTGTTTAACAGATATGTTGTTGTCGAAACAGCCTCAACCCAAAATACCTTCTTTAATCCAGCACTAACCAACATGCATTTAACCCTTTCGAAGATTGTTCGGTTGAATATCTCAGCTAGATAATTTTGTTGATGAGTACCTTTACAATCTTATGTGTTTCAATACCATACTCGACATAGTAACTGTCAAAAGATTCGTTGTAGAATTTAAGGCCATTATCAGTTCTCAACCTCTTGACCTTTCTGCTAGTTTGAGTTTTGACCAGAACCTTCCAACTCTTGAAATTCTCAAAAGTTTCATCCTTCGTCTTCTGAATGAATACCCATAACTTTATGGAATAATCATCAACTATGGATAGAAGATACCTTGCACCTGAATGTGAAGGATTCCTTGCAGGCCCCCAAAGATCAGCATGGATGTAATCAAGCGATCCATGTGTTCTTTGTTTACCTTTGTTAAACTTCACCCTACAAGATTTACCAAATACACTGGGTTCACAAAACTCCAACTTCTCGACTTCGTCACCACCTAGTAGCATCTGTTTCCCTAGTTCGACCATGCCTCTATCTCTGACATGGCCCAATCTCATGTGCCAAAATTTTGTCTTCGACAACTGTTTTGTGGATGCAACATTTGTCGAATCAGTTACAACTTCAGCTTCAAGGGTATACAATCCTTGTTTCTTCACGCCTCTCAAGACTTCATTCGACCCCTTCATGAATCTTAGAATACTTTTCTCTCCATGAAAAACATATCCCTTCTTGTCCAATTCTCCAAGAGAAATCAAATTTCTCTTCAAGTCAGGTAGATGCCTAACTTCAGTCAATAACCTTATTGACTCATCATGGATCTTGAATCTCACAAATCCAATACCTGCAATTTTGCAAGCTTTGTTGTTTCCCAGCAGCACCAATCCACGATATTGATCCCATAATGTAACGCCTCATATAATAAATACCTAGAATATCATTATACAAGAGTTCATTTGGTATTGACACCATCATAGGTGCCTAATAGCACAATTCACATTCTTGACCAATTCTAAAAAAAATACAACTATGGAATAAGACATGGAAATTATACTAAAATAAAATACTAAGATCAATATAATATCCATTATTGTACAAAGATAAATACACAGCGGAAACTAAATCTATGCTTCTCTTGAAACATCCCGAGCATAACTCCACTTGTAAATCAACCTGCAAAAGAAACCTGAAAAACAACAACAATAGTGGGGTGAGATATCAACATCTCATTGAGTTCCCTATCTTATGGATTCTCTCGGCTCTATAAGGTTCTACCAAACCTAACTCAAGTCTAAGGTCACTTCTCTATAAGGAACCAAAACAAGATGGAATATCCATACAACGTTCTCGACACTTCACATGGGACTCAATGTATTACCCACCTCAAGTGTTTACCGGGCAAGGCTTCCCATGGGACTCAGTGTAATACCCATCTCAAGCCACTACCATGCTTCCTGTGGTACTCAGTGTAATACTCACCTCAAGACTTACTCAATGCTTCTCGTGGGACTCAGTGTAATACCCACCTCAAGCATTTATCTGATGTTTCCCGTGGGACTCAGTGTAATACCCACCTCAAGACTTACTCAATGCTTCCCATGGGACTCATAGTTATACCCATCTCAAGCCTTTATATGATTCTTCCCGTGGGACTCAATGTAATACCCACCTCAAGACTTACTCAATTCTTCCCATGGGACTCAGTGTTATACCCACCTCAAGCCTTTATCTGATGCTTCCCGTGGGACTCAGTGTAATACCCACCTCAAGACTTACTCAATGCTTCCCATGGGACTCAGTGTTATACCCACCTCAAGCCTTTATCCGATGTTTCCCATGAGACTTAGTGTAATACCCACCTTAAGACTTACTCAATGCTTCTCGTAGGACTCAATGTTATACCCACCTCAAGCCTTTATCCGGGCAAGGCTTCCCATGGGACTCAGTGTAATACCCATCTCAATCCACTACCATCACAATACCATAAATTCCATGCTAAGAAAACATACTTAGACATCAATTGAACAAACAATACCATCTAACAATTTCTAGTTACATTACTAGGCCATACTATTGGTTTATTGTAAGGTTTCCTCACCATACTTTAAATTGCATGTTTTACGGTTCACGAATTACCTTTATAAAATAGGTATTTTTAATCGGCATAAAATAAATAAATAATTTCCACTTTAAAATTAATATTTTCCTCTACCATTGGATAATACGTTGTCATAGCTTTCCAATGATATAAAGTTTGCCTCAATCAGATACCTGAGTGAAAAGTTACGGATTTTATAAGAAATGACATTTTTCAAAACACCACAGTGGTAACTGGTTACTACTCAGAGGATAACTTATTACCAGTGTAAAATACACCCAAAAACTCAGTTTTTCAAAGGGTAACCGGTTACTACCCATAGGGTAACCGGTTACTTGCAGACAACAGTAAAAAATACTGCGTTTTTCATTATAGAAACCATATTTTCTCACCCATTTCACCTAGTAACCTCATAATACTTGTTGTTGATCACTTCCACACATAACATGATCATTCACATGCATTTAATCGACACTTTAACCATTAGAAATTCTGATTTAATCGATTAATCATTTTTATCACATTTCCAACCTAATCTCTAGAACACAAAACTCTAGAAAAAAGAAAGTGTCTTACTAGAACTCACCTCTAACCATGAAGAGGAGTTTGATGTAGATGAAGATTGATAAAGAAATGGTGATGATTCTTGATCTTGAGCTTCTAGTGTTTTCTTTCCTTCTTTTCCTATTCTTTCTCTACTCTTTCTTTTTTCTACTTTCTTTCTTTACCAACTTTCTTCTTCTTTCTTATAAACCCTTCTTTCTCTCTTTTTATAAATAAAAAAACAATTATCTATCAGTTGGTAACACTAACTGGTCCAAATTGAGAGTATCCAAAAATTGTCTCTGAGTCAAATATTTAATAAAACCTTTGAATCATATAATACTAATTAATTAATTTAAGTTCATTGGTTGCTCTAATTATTTCAATTGAAAACTCTCAGAGCACACCGGAACCCTATTAATCTTAATTAATATTATCCAGAGCATTTAATTAAAATATGGGGTATTACACATAGATCCTCAAACAAATCTTTGTTTGGAGTCATGTGCAAAGTGCAACCTGAATCTATAATCCACTCTTTTCTTGAGTCGTGCTTGAAATCACAAAAACATCAGATGAGTCGAAATCATCTTCAATAATGACAACATTGCTATTATCCTTACCTCCATGTGTCATACCCTAAATTTGTCCTACTCTCATATTTGCTTTTACTTGTTTATTGACCCTTATTCAAAAAAAATTAAAAAAATATATATTTTGGTTTCTTTCATTTTTGTTGTCAAAACTCAGGTTCTTGCAAGATTGAATCAAATTTCAAAACACGCGTGTTGTGTTGGATGGAATTCATTTGAGTTTGACATAATATTCATCAAACATGAAGTTGTTTCATTTACAAGTCATCTAGAAGCAAATGTGTATCAAAGTTCAAGTCACTTTGTTAAAAAAAAGAGATTGGTAATTCAGAATCAAGTCCAAAGGTGATCCAAATTATATTATGCCCAAATTTAATGCTTTCGACTTAAGTCTTGAAAGGATGGTTTATATATATTTAGGACATGTGCAATTTGGTTCACAATTGATCCCATTTTGGCATAAGGGACTTGAGATTTATTCAAAGTGCGTTTGTGAATTAATTTCATCTCAATTTTCAATGAGGCATACAATTCAAAAGCTAAAAGTACTTGAAGCAAGAATCAAGGCATGATTAATTTGTATTAAAGTGATTCTGCGCTAGTCAGTTTCAAGTTTCCAAGCCATCATAATTAGTCGGAAATATTTACTCAAGTTAATTGCAAAGTCAAGGCAATTTAATTAAATTGAATAAGGTGATTAAATTATGAAGGAATATTTGAGTGCATGAAGAGGTTACGTTTGGGCCAATGTTTTTATACTTAGCTCATCCAAAAGACCAAGAATAAAGCAGGTCATGAATTAAAATTCCATCAGTTACAACCAAAGTGGTACGGACCAGGATACTTCAACAAATATTATGTAGTTGCTACAACCATATTAAAATAGGGAAAACTTTCGTTAAGTACAGTTGAAGAAATATGGTTGAGAAGGCTTCATTTCCTAGCTCCCAAGAAGACTAACTAGCTGAACTAGTCCTAACAGGCCCACTTTTTTCCATCACCCGACACGATCTCCCCAAGAATGCAGCAGAAATATTAAGCTTGTTTGTGAGCTCAGTTGTGTAAGGCATACGACTTTTGTTATGTGCAATATTTGTCCTGCAGAGAAAAAATGTCCTTAAATGATCTAGTGTCTTTCCGTAATACGGTATGCAGTGGACACAACCTCAAAGTGTGTTTGGCTCGAGAGGTCTTTAAGGAAATTTTCAAAGGAAAAGAAGAAAAGGTTATAGTAGCTCACCATATGCAATGAGTTACTCAAAGAGAGTTTAAGTGTCATGATCACACCTTGCTCTGTGCTTCTTCAAATTTGCAACAGCCAGAGTGTACTTATCCTCACTCATAGCCTATCTTCCATGATCGTCTTTCATCTACTGTCAAAAGAAGAAGGGATTTTAGGTGAGACCTTATAACATTAAATCCAAGTTGATGTTCAGCAATGAATTACCAAGAGCATGACAACACCAGTTTCCTGCACAGGTCGTCCGTGAATCTGCACTGTCGAAAAGGCCATCACAGTAGTTCTTCTCGTCATTTTACAAACTAAGTGGCGCATATATTTTCTTCGCCTGCCATGATGTTTTCAACCAATAATTTCAGCAAGGATCACAAAGGAAACAGAAAAAAACATGTTGTGTTTAGATTCTTATTTCCTCACAAGTGAAAGTACAACTAACAAATACATCAACAAAAAACAGCAAGAGCACCAAATTACAATCTAAAATGCGAGGCATTCAACAAATAACATCAACTGTTACCGCATGTTAGACCTGCCATACAAACTTCACATCCAAACATTAGTATGTTCCAGATTAAAAAAAAGATCAGTACAGGCATATACTATTTAGAGTGATACTATTCCAAGGTTATCCTATCACAAGCCACCATTAATAACCAAGCACTATACCATGTCATCATTTTCTCATCAAACTCTTCATACCATTCCTATCTTCAAGCTCCGTTTACGTGCGTTACCGAGAATCTTGCCATAGTCTGCATTGGTCACCTGCAGAAACAAACAATAGAACAACTATCATGAAAAAGTACTTGTCGCAATTACTAAGAAAATCAACAACATTGTCAAATCCAGAGAAGAGGCATGACAGTGGCAAGGCGGCTATGAATATAGGACCATCTGTACAGAGGCCATAAAGGACCTCAGTCGAGAAAGAGCTTCAAGAGAGATTCACTAGGGCTATTGAAACATTCTTGCGGAGGAACCCAACCTGCTCACGAATACGCACAATAAGTGAACATCAGAATGAGCCCTGAGGGCAAAACATAACCATACAGTGTATTGACAGACCTTGAATTTCCATGATTCTTCATGACAAGTGAACTCCCTATAGAACTGGTCGCACTAAATGGCATCCTCTCTATCAATTCATAAGCCTTGCGAACAAGTCCTGCATGACCTAAATTGTCAACCATACACGAATAGTGAAGAATACTCGGCTGAAGATTATGCTGTCTAACCATGAAGAGTGAAACATCTCTGTTTGTTTTGTCGAATAAAATAATAACCTCTGGTGCACAACCAAGCCTTACAGGAACCACAGAAACCTGCCATAGCAAATGCATTTAATCAGATTGGTGCAACAAAGTAGCGAACAATAGCAGAATGAATAAGCAGTGAAAAACAAGTTAGCTAGCAGTGGAGGTACACAAGTTCATAACATTAAAAAATTCAAATAGAATTCATTGAAAATTATATTTGCAGTAGGGTCCACATCCTTTCTAGAAGGAATTTTAATCCACTACAGACAAACAAGTTTGTGACTGACCAATAATCAGGTCCCCACAGCAAATCCACTTTCAAATCCCTCTAACGGATTCCTCCAGCTTGCAATTCTGCAGATGATTCCTCAAATACCCTTCTCAAAATCCTATAAAATCACTCCATTTCATTAGCAAAAAAGGGGGAAGAAACCAAGAATATTCTGAAAAACCACACAAAAATACTTTGAAAAAACAGAACCTCTTCTTCTCCAATCTCTCTCCACCATTTTTAAACACCCTGTATATCCATAAACACAAACCGAAAATCAGAAGGAAGCAGATGAAAATCTGAGAAAGATAAAACAAAATCATGAGCTATAAAAGGGTCTAAGCATAAACCAAACCCTGAAGATTTGAGAGGTCGATTCACAAATTTGAAACACAGAATCAACGACTGAGACTGAGAGCGAGGAGTCGAGATCGTGAGAGTACCGGCGCTGAGAAGTCATGGAGGTTTCATTCCTCGCGGTTGCCGTAAGCTTCGTTTCATGGAGGAGATCTTGAGATAGATTCATGTTTCTCTCTTTTTATTGTGGATACTGATTTAACCTTGATTTTCTTTTTTTTTCTTTATTATTTATTTGATATTTGGTTCATGGGCTCAACCCATTAAGTGGATTGCCGTTAGCGGATTAGGGTCCGTCGCTGACCCCTTCCATTCCACCTTTCTTTCGTTTTGTTAATTTCTTAAATAGTTGTTTTATTTAAGTTTATTTAGTATTTAATATTCTGTCTTAGGTTTTAGATTTTTCCTTGTTTTATTTTGTTTATTTTCTTCTTTATGATATTAGTAATTGTTTTTTGATTGTAATCTATTTTTTTAAAAAATCTCCTTGATTAAGAATATATCTAAATAATGTAAATAGATTAGTGAATCATTTCTTTTGATTTATCTCCATAAGGGCCAATGATATAATTATAACTTTTCGATATTCGATTTTAAATCGACGTTATCAAAGTTGTTACGAGGCCATTGTTATTCTTCGCTATTTGTTTTATCGATTATTCGATTTATTCGGTTAATGATAAAAATGAGATATTCGATTATTTAATCGACGTTATCCATTAAATTGAGACCGATTCATTATTTTTATCCGTTATTTTATATTTATTATTTTGGGGCCTATGATAAAAATTTGGTTTATCGATATTCCATTAAGCGACGTTATCTAAACCGATTTGAGACCATTTTTATATTTCCTATTTATTTATCGGTTTATCGATTTATTTATATTCATTATTTGGTATATGATATTATTATCCGATTTGTGACATTCCACTTTGCGACGTTGTCCAAATTGATATGAGACCGTTTCCTATTATTTCTTATGGTTTCTAATTAATTTTAGATCCATTATTATTTACCGACTTTATTATTATTCGGCCAATGATAAATGGTGATATTCGATTTCTAATAAATCGACGTTATCCCCTAATTTGAGGCCACACGTTTATTTTTCTTAATGTTTCATATCATCTTGATTTATTATTTATTCGGCCGATGAATAAATATTTAAATATTCGATTTCAAATAAATCGACGTTATTTAAATTAAATATGAGGCCAAATTATTATTTTATTATTATTTCGACTTTATTTTATTTTTATGGTCGATGATATAACAAACGATCTAAATGTTCGATTTCGACAAATCGGTGTCATTTAGATCAATATGAGACAAATTGTATTTTTTATCGCATTTCTTTTATTTAAATAATTATTTGATTATAAAGTAACGCTCGACTTCTCATAGAATGATTCTAACTGTGAATCGATTCTAAGACAGTTAAAGAGCTAAATTTTGACGTTTTCGGTTTAATTCGAGCTCCAACGGCTCCACCTTAGCTTAGTAGTAGGATTCGTTCTCACATAACCATTAACCTTTAACTTCCATTTTGCACTTACCCTTCGCGATTGCTTTATGCCTCGCAATCGACCTACCAAGATGTCTCTTTAAATCCAAACCCTTGATCCAACGTCAAGTAGTCTTAGGTATTAAAACACTTTAAAAATACGAGAGAAATTGTACGCCACGAGCCTTAAGTGGTAGAAAGGAGGATTACGAGCTCTCGTTATTCGCTCCGATTATTCCGTCGCAAGACATTTGGCTTGTTGGTTCGGAATAAACTATCCATAGTCTTTAGTGCAATCCGACTCCTAAAGAAAGATAATAAAAGTTAAATCCTTTTCCTCTTTTAGCAAGTAATTCATTAGGCATAAACATCCTTTCGCGCGTGACAACTTAGAAGGTTCCCATCGAGTACGATGGATGTAGGGGGTGCTAATACCTTCCCCCTGCATAACCGACTTTCGAACCCCGACAATGGTTACGATGACCTTGTCATAATCCTTCCTTCCCGGGTTTTATCTATATTTTCCTTTTCCCTCTTTGGGAATAAATCAAAATTAGGTGGCGACTCTCAAGTCATCCCAGCCGCGACCGCATTCGCGAGGATCGTATTTTTCGAGGTACGACAGCTGGCGACTCTGCTGGGGATTGGTTCACCCCTATGCAAGTCAAGCCTAATCTAGGTTGCTTCACGCTTGTTTGTATGCTTACCTTTATGTCTTACTTGTTTATGTTTTTACCACTTTCTTTATCGCTTTCCATATTATACCTTGTGGTTCTTGGATCGATATTTTGAAACTTGAGTGAAAGGCTTTATACCCGGGCTTTCGAGTGCAAACATAAGTTAGCGAGGTTGTGTAGTATGGGCTCCTGAAAGAACCACTCTCATGGGTTGTCGATACGAAAACCTCACTTGGAGTAGATTCTAATGAGAATACTGACAACCGTCAAGTCCTTGGCGTGTGTGCTCAGTTGTTTGCATTAGGGTCATCAACTCTGAGGACCTTTAGAACCTTTTGGTTAAAACATCGGTTGATGGTTGCGTAGTATGAGGCACCAGGGTTCGCCCTCGCGTGGCTCGATACGAAAACCTCACTTGAAATAGACTTACTCAATGGAGTTGATTGACTGTCAAGAATATATAAAACTGACACGTGCATCAAACAATTGAGAAAGGTCCATAACTCTGAGACTTTGTTTTAAACCCCGTGTCAATGATCGCTTAGTATGGGGCACCGAGAGACTTCCTTCTCGCGTGGCTCGATACGAAGATCTCACCCAAAAGAGATTCATATGGTGGAGTCAATCAACCGTCATGCTTATGGTGTGTGTGATGAACAACCATAGGGATCGTTAACTTTGGGATTCCTTTAACTTTATAGCCTACCCGGCAGGATCCTTGTAAGAAAAGCAATCTGAATACCCTCCATCCATACTTTGGGCTTGTGATACCATGAATTTACGTTTAAGCACCGTTTCGCATTATATTTGCATATCATTGCATTCATATTTGCATTCATTTTGCATTTATAGTCGCTCATGTTCGTTCGTTCTCGTCTTCAGAGTTGTTGAGTACCCATCAAGCTGATTCCTCCACGCAGATACAGAACTAAGGCCCACGAAAGAAGAAGAATGGCAGAACAAGAAGAACACAACAAGCGAGTAAGGGAAGACATCGATGACCTGAAGAGCAGTGTGAGCAAGATTATGGATATGCTCTAAATCTTGGCTACCAAGGACACTCCAGCTCAGAAGACCGTCACCTCTGAAGACAGTAGTTTCGTTATTAACGCAGAGTCTTCAAGACCCGCTGGCACATGGCCAGAATTTGGATTGCTACCGGGTTATAACCCGCCATTTGTGACTACTCAGATGACTGGTACATCCACTTTTTTCGAACCTGAAGTGTTCACTGACTCTCAACCCAATGTGCATACTGTTGCCCAAACTGCTTATGTGAATCCTCCCTTCGTACATAATCCACCATCATCGGTAAAAGGTGAGGCTGGGAATTTTGAGGATGTTAGGGAACAATGTATGACTTTGGAAAAGAGGATAAGAGCTGTCGAAGGATTTGATGTCTTCAACGCTGCTGCATCAGATATGTGCTTGGTTTCGAATTTGGTTATGCCAGACAAGTTCAAAATGCCAATATTTGAAAAATACAAGGGAGATACTTGCCCAAAGAGCCACATGATCATGTACTGCCGCAAAATGGCCGCTCATGCTGACAAAGACAAACTGCTCATCCATTGCTTCCAAGATAGTTTGAGTGGAGCATCTTTGAAATGGTATATGGGACTCGAGAAAAGCCGTATCCAATGCTGGCAGGATTTGCTTGATGCATTCCTAAAACAATACAAATACAATCTGGACATGGCACCTGACCGCCGTCAGCTTCAAAATATGTCACAGAAAGAAAAGGAATCATTCAAGGAGTATGCTCAGCATTGGAGAGAACTATCTGCTCAAGTTGAGCCTCCCTTGGCAGAGAAAGAGCTGACTGGTCTGTTCATGGACACTCTTCAACCTCTTTACTGGGAAAGGATGATTGGCAGTGTATCATCTAGTTTTGCTGACCTAGTCACTATTGGAGAACGACTAGAGGAAGGAATTAGAAAGGGCAAGTTTGGAAGTGCCGAAGCTTCTAATGTTGCGAAAAAGTCCTCCGGGAACTTTCAAAAGAAGAAAGAGGGTGATACTCATGCTGTCAACACTGAAAGAAGACCCTACTACAGGCAACAACAGTATGGTGAAGCCCAAGTAGCCGCAGTTGCTCCTATGGTTAATGCTCCACCAGCTCGAGCTCCTCCACAAAGGAATGTGGGTCAGAATCAGACTCGCACTCCCCGACCCAGGGCTCTTATTGATCCTATTCCCATGAAATATGCTGAGGTTTTCCCTGAACTGTTCAAAAAGGGTCTTGTTACTACTAGACCTCTCAATCCTCCAAATCCTCTTCCACCTGGATTTAGGACCGATCTTCATTGCCCATTCCATGAAGGAGCTGCAGGTCATGATATTGAGAACTTTTACGCTTTCCAAGCTCGAGTTCAGGACTTGGTCAGGGGAGACTTGCTCACCTTTACACCGAGAAAGGTTCCCAGGGTTGAAATAGATCCAATGCCAAAGCAAAGTGGCTGAAGATTTGGTCGAAGAATCGCAAGTTACTACCTAAAGCCAGTGGATCAGACGGGAAAGCTCATCCTTGCTACTGATTAGACACTAGGCCTTGTTTCTCTTCAGTTTTAATTTCCTTGTTTGTATTATGTGTACTTGTTTAAAGACTTTGTTTATTCTCGAATGTTAATGTTAATGAAATGAGCATCGCATGTTTTGAATCAATTCATTCACCTTCATATTTGCGCGTTATTTATGCTTTTCATTTTCGAAAATTCCAAACAATATATACCATTGTTTCTCTTATTCATCTATTGTATAAGCAATGATTAGAGGGAGGATGACGAAAACGAGATACCCAAATTGTTGAATGGTATGCTTTCAAAATAAAACCTTGCTGATGATATACAGGCATTGTTTCAACTCCCAAACACTGGAGAAATAAGGAAATTAATCCATTGTCAACCCCCATTGAGCCTAGAAGTTGGAGTTTCTTTCTACACGAAAAAACCACAATATTAACCCGGGACAGGGTAGGTCTCAATTAATTCGAATATGCATTCAATTTTAGGAAAATCCTTCCCTATATTTTTTCAATAAGGGTTTTCAGGCCCAAATTTTCCTTCACATCAAGTAATTGTGGAAGAAGTTAATGGTGGTCATTGTCCAAATCAAAAATGAAAAGCCGCTAAGTCAATACCCAAAAGGCGACTTAGGCAACAAAAAAAAAAACATCCCGCTGGATTGAAAACTTCAAAGATACGGTCCAGACAAAAGTTAAGGATAATAAGAATTTCAAATCATGAGAGGTCACCAGAAATCCTCAACAAACACAAAGATGAGCTGATCCAAAATCCTCATCAAATAAACCAACAAATGTTGTGAATAAGCAATGACTGCTATCCAGTGATCCTTTGGCTCTTAAGCCATCATTGTCAATACAAATCCAAATAACCTAAATGTATAGGTTGAATTAATTGAGCGTAGGACTGAAGATCATCATGGAGAATGGGTTGGGTAAAAATTAAATTTTGAGCCTTATATCCTTTGTTTCATAAACGTGAACCAGACCACGTTACAACCCTTTAAAAGACCTAATTGAAGCTAGGTTTGTTTTAAAAGCATACCGCCGCAAGGTTGCGTAAGTTGACTCCCCAAGAGATTTGCCAATCATTTGCTTTGGTATCATACCTTTTTCATATTTTTCAATTTGCATTATCTTTCACTTTGCACTTTGCATTGTCGCTCCCGGGATTTTCATCCTAGTACAAACGCGAAAGTGGCGCGGAAAGGGTAGAGTCGCCAGCCAGACATTTTTATCCCGAAAGAATGGGAAAGGTAATGTTGCACAAACCTGAGGAAGAAGGAAAGGACGAGGCCTTGCGAACCAAAGATCTGAATTCGGGAGTCGGTTACGACCTGGGAAGGTATTAGCACCCCAGATCGTCCGTCGTACCCGACGGGATCCACGCTTGCTTGCTTGTTTCAAAGGGTGAGAAGAATACGAATGCTGCTGAATAAAACCGCTACTGGAATAAAGGGAATGGAAAATGAGAAAGGAACTGAAAAGAGAATGGAAAGAAATGGGGAAATGTAGGGAAAATAAAGATTGTGCTCGAACGGGCCCTACCCCGCTGCCTACGTACCTCATCGGGATAATGAGGATCAGAGTCGACGTAGTTCGCCTAACCTAGGCGGGAACTATTTGTTTGTGTTTTTTATGATGGAACTGCGTATGTCTATGCTCAGGTGTTGCAGGCTCGTCTGGTACGAGTGCGTTTACCGTCTTGCATGCGAGACAAGTAGTCGCGAGTTCGCGTTATGAGTGAATGAGATGAGAAAAGAAGTTCCCGCAGGATAGTCGGTTATTGTTTGTTTTTGTCTTTTTAAAAGAAGTGTTTTTGAATTTGTTTGTGAACTGTCTTGTACTAAGACCTATCCATCGCGGTAAGTATTTACACCTCGCCCCGAAACAGGACGCGTATAAACACTCCGCAACAAAGTCTCGTGTCGTACAAGATTGTTCGGTTTTTATTAAGTGTTTTATTGCTTTTCTTTTGAGATGAGAAAGAGAATGACTCAAGTTGATAAAAGGAAAAATCTAAGGGACTAAGACTCAATCCTAATGTGTTATGTATTTACAAAGTGATCCTAGTGGTTAGTGAGGTTTTCTATTCCTAATGGAAAAAAGGAAAAGGAAAAAAAAGGAAAAAGGATGCAACTTACTTCCTAAGGAAGATAAGTTGGTCCTAACAATGGGGAATCCTACCAATCACAAATATGGAAGGAAAAATGAATTAAAAAGCCTAAAAGAAATGCATAAAAAATAAAGGATAAAGTGAAGTAAACTTACCTCAATCTTCCCCACTACAAAACAAATGTTAATGCACATTTTTATTAAAAAGAATAAGGCAAACACACATTAGTTAAATCCTAATTAAACTTGGACCTAAACTAGACCCTATTCTAATCCTAAAGGAACTAAAAAAAAGCTAAAACCAAAATACAGCACCTATTACATCCCTTATTACACAAACAGCTATGAAACTAATGCATAACACCCACCAACTTTTTACAGCCAGCATGCAGCATGAAAAAAGAAGGTGTAAAAAGTCAAATGCAGCATGTACACATAACAAACAACTTGTTTTACAGCAGCTATATACAAAAACAGCTATGAAATGCAAAATCCAAATTTGATTATTTTTATGTTTTATGCACAAACTCAATGCAAAAATCACTAAACACATCACAAACATGCCTTTGAACATGGATCATCATATAAAAATGCAAGAACATGAACATTTTTGATGATTATGCAAGAATACATCATGTGGATTATGCAACAAGTAATGCAAAAATGAATCACATGAACATGCATATGAACATGGTGATCTTTGATTATGAACATGCAACATGATTACTCAACAAACATACTAAACTTAATACAAAATTCAGAATTGAATTTATGCAAATGCTATGATCAAGCATGCAACTAAATGCAACCAAATGCACATACATACATGCTTATGCAACATGCAACATACATCAACATAATGATACAATGAAATGCAAAATGATTTAATGCCATGCAAACATGTAAAAACAGAATGCAACATGATTATTACATACCTAATGATATATGAACATAGCAACAAAATGCAAGAAATCAAAGTATGCACAAAAACACAAAAAACCGCATAAAACGCAACATAAACGGAATCGTGTCGAAACGACTCGAAATGGGGGAACTAGCTACTGGAAATGGACTCAAAAATTCCCTAAAATCACTACCTAAACATACATGAACATGAGAGGCACTAGAACTTAGGGCCAAGCAATCAACTAAACCAAGAATCCAAAAATTCACAGCGTTAACCGGTTAACCATATAGGTTAACCGGTTAACAGACCCAAAACAGAAGCAATTTGGCCAAAAACGCATGTGTTAACCGGTTAACCATATGTGTTAACCGGTTAACACTGAACAGAGTTGAAAAAAAGCTTTTAAAAAAATTGCTTTTGGCCACAAACTTGCTTCTAGACAATCCTAACATACCTAGGGACATGCTACCACTAATTTCTACTTATTTTGAGTTTATCTACACATGCTAACACCTATATCTATTAACACTCTAAATACTAATTCAACAAAAATCCCAAAAATGCAAACAACACATAATCGAACGGAATTAATTCAAGCAAAACGAAAAGCACTTAAAGAATGCCGAAACGGCGAGATGAAGAGAATAACTTAAAGAAGAAGTGATTAAGATCACCAACCTACGAAGCGGAGGATTGCTTCGGTGATTGTTGCAAGTATCGAAGCTTGAATCGAAGAGAAAACCGAAAACCGAAAACCGCAAAATAAATGCGTTCTTGAGCTTGAATCTTCGTGTGCTTCCGATAAGTCGATAATCTTCACAAAATTCAGTAGCTTCTTCTTCTATGATCCACAATTAATGGAGGTTGAGGCTTAAGCTTCAAGATCTTCAAGTTTCAATGTGAAACTTGAAGAGCTTATGTGAAAAAGCTATGGTGAAAGGGAGAGGAAAAGTGAGAGAGAAAAAGTGCTTCTCAAAGAGTGAAATTAGAAAAAAATGGTGGGAACCCTCTTGGTTTGGATGAAAATGACTTAAATAGGGCTTAGGCTTGGAGCTAGGTTTGGGTTTGGGGCCCAAAAATTAGGTTTGGGATCCAAAATTAGGTTTGGAAGTTAGTTAGGGTTAGGGTTGGAAAAGGGAATATTCCTTGGAATATTCCTTGGAATATTCCTTGGAATATTCCTTGGAACACTCTAGAAGATGGTGGAAGGTGGTGGAAGTTTCCAAGGGAAATGGAGTGGAATTGAAGTGGAAAAATGAGATGGAAAGAATGAAAGGAAGTGTGGAAAGAAAGTGGAAGGAAAGGTGGAGGGAAATGCAAAACCAACTAACTTTCAAATGATTTTTTTTCTTTGATTTTTTTCATGATTCCTCCATCGTTTCTTGACCAAATATGAACCATAGGATAATTGTAACCCTAATTTCATGATTTCGATCTTAAAAGTCCGGAGTCGATCCCTTTTTACCTAGCTCGGTTGCCGTTTCTCCGATTCTCCGATTTTCCGTCGTCCGGCCAGTCGAATCCCTTCCAAAATGAATTTGTGGATGAGATTTGAACCCTAGGCACTTGACATCATATATAAGTCCAAGAAATCCACTTTGACTCAAGAATTTATGCGGAAACCCCGTAGAAATGAAACCCTAATTAGGCTCTTTTCCCTCAAGAAAAATTGCACTGCTTGCCTCCTTCAATCAAACCAAAACTTTCCATGACTTGTGGCTTCAAGTGAAGACTTGTGGTATATAGTGAACCCTTTGCACAAGGTTGAGAAACTTTGTGGCCCTTCGGTAGCCTCTTCATAACTTTCGGTTGCTCCGATCACTAATCACATACCCATGCCTCGACTATGCTATATATGATGCAATGTTTTTGGTTATTTTATGAATCCATATATGCAAAATGCTATGCAAAATGTTGAGGAAATGAGAGGGCAAATTTTGAGGTATTACAGCTGCCCCTATTCAATCATCTGCAGACCTGAACGGATAATTGCAACAGCTTTTAGACGTTCAAGGTATGGGGTGATTGAATACTCGAATAAAACCTGAAAATTTGCACACCGAGGGTAATGGAAATGCCATCTGCCCATTTATTTATTTATATATTTCTTGATTTTGACCTCTGAATAGATAACGGAAAATAGAAACAGGTGGAATAGAATCAATGCCATCACTGCGACTGCTGAACAAACCGAAACCACAAGGAGGGTGCCTGTTGGCGAAACAGGACTTAACGCAACATCAACCGATTTGCGACTCAAATAAGATCAACCGATCTAACATGGAGATGGTATCAACCGATCCATAACCAAGAAAAACGAGAATGTAATATCATCCGATTTACAACTCGAAGAGAAATGATATCAACCGATTCATGACTCAAAATAGATCAACCGATCTAACACGGAAATGGTATCAACCGATCCACCCCGGAAACGCGAGAATGTAATATCAACCGATTTACAACTCGAAGAGAAATGACATCAACCGATTCATGACTCAAATAAGATCAACCGATCTAACACGGAAATGGTATCAACCGATCCACCCCGGAAACGCGAGAATGTAATATCAACCGATTTACAACTCGAAGAGAAATGACATCAACCGATTCATGACTCAAAATAGATCAACCGATCTAACACGGAAATGGTATCAACCGATCCACCCCGGAAACGCGAGAATGTAATATCAACCGATTTACAACTCGAAGAGAAATGACATCAACCGATTCATGACTCAAAATAGATCAACCGATCTAACATGGAAATGGTATCAACCGATCCATAACCAAGAAAAACGAGAATGTAATATCATCCGATTTACAACTCGAAGAGAAATGATATCAACCGATTCATGACTCAAATAAGATCAACCGATCTAACATGGAAATGGTATCAACCGATCCATAACCAAGAAAAACGAGAATGTAATATCATCCGATTTACAACTCGAAGAGAAATGATATCAACCGATTCATGACTCAAATAAGATCAACCGATCTACACGAAAATGGTATCAACCGATCCATTATCTTCGCACTGAAACGAGACCATTGTACTTAAATGGAGACTCGAAAGAAACGGGATCGTTGTACTTAAACGAGAGCCCAAAACGCGATCGTTGTACTGAAACGGAGACGCGAAAGAATGAGACTGTTGTACTGAAACAAGACTCAATGACGAGACCATTGTACTTAAATGGAGACTCGAATGAAACGGGATCGTTGTACTTAAACGAGAGCCCAAGACGCGACCGTTGTACTGAAACGGAGACGCGAAAAAATGAGACTGTTGTACTGAAACAAGACTCATAGACGAGACCATTGTACTTAAATGGAGACTCGAAAGAAACGGGATCGTTGTACTTAAACGAGAGCCCAAGACGCGACCGTTGTACTGAAACGGAGACGCGAAAAAATGAGACTGTTGTACTGAAACAAGACTCATAGACGAGGCCATTGTACTTAAATGGAGACTCGAAAGAAACGGGATCGTTGTACTTAAACGAGAGCCCAAGACGCGACCGTTGTACTGAAACGGAGACGCGAAAAAAATGAGACTGTTGTACTGAAACAAGACTCAATTGGGGATAACAACAAAACTTGGTAGAAGCATCCATCCTGGGAAATGAAGTTGCATTCTATGGGGAATATATCAATCTGATAGGAGATATAACAGGTCTCATGTAATATACCTCAAAACTGGCCCATGCTGGTATGCATATGTTTGAATTTATGGCGTAATGCTCCATGACGAGGGAAATGCTACGCTTTGGAGGATGCAAATGCAATGATGATGACAATGCAAAGGAGATCTCCTGATAAGGAGACTGCAGGTAATTCCATACAACTTGGCGGAGAAGAAACGATGATCACTGCATTGATCTGGCTCATCCTGATGAGGAGGAAACAACTCTGCGGGGAAAGCTGTTAATAATTCACAGACTCTGAATAGCCGCCACTGCCAAAAATAAATTGGACTTTGAGATTGGAGAGCCAAGACCCTGCTGGAGAAGCGCTCTTCTTGAACTCTGATGGGGAAATGAAGACCTCCTGACTTGGCTGCGAACCGAAGGCATGACACTGCTGAGGAAGAAACTGCTGGGGAGGAATGACACTCCTTATACGGCTGAGAATTGCCCCTGTCTGAAGGGAAACTTCTGCTTGGGGATGATACCCACTCTCTGCTACCTTGCTGGGTGAAATTTCGATTTCCACATTACCGGAGCGGAAGATAAGAGTTTAAGTTGCCACTTGCTGGGGATAAGAGATAAATCCTCTCGTGTTGGGAATGAGAGATGTAAGGCGTCTCATGCTGGGGATGAGAGATAATGATATCTTTTTGCACAAGAAGTAACCTTCGCTTTGCCACACAGCTGGAGAAGGGATTGTCTAATGAGGCTAGCTAAGACATTTTGATCAATGAAGCTTGCTGATGAAATAACTCTTGAAGTACTTTGCTGACAATGGCTTTGCCCCTAGCCCCGGGTTGATAGGTTGTCAACTAATCATGAATGAACAATGTTTTTTTGCAATTTTCGACTCGCCTCAGATTAAAGTCCGTCAGAAGTAAATGTCTCAAGAGGATTTTACAGAAAACATGGCATATGAAATGCCTCAGTGTCTTCAAACTCTTGGAGAGATTCGTTGGATCTCGAAATAACTGCCCCAGACTGCATGATCTGTGAAAGAAATCGCCTCGCGAGTAGTCATGAAAAACCTCATACTACTGTGAGATAGTGTGTCCTAGTATTTTGAACCTTGGGTAGGTGCTTCTGATTAACCGCCTTCAGGAGAAAGTAACTTCCAGTGCTCTTGGGGTGGCCTGCCCCAGTACAAGCTTTGAAGTTATCACCTCTGACTGACCGTGCTTCGAAGAAAACACCCAGATCAACTGTTCTTTGAGAGATTGGATCTCGAAGTGATTGCCCCAGCTTGGCTGAATTTTGAAGAGATTGCTCGACAAGATTGCCCCAGATTAATTGGCTCTTGCTATGAGTGTTGGGAAAAATTCCTACTCAATGGAATTTTCTGGAAAAGCACACCTCGACAGATTGTCCTTCGGAAGTTTCAGACTTCTCAACTTGGCATGACTAAGCTTCTGGACTGAGATTCCATACATGGACTTTTATGATGCCAAACAAATGTATGCAAGCAGAAAATGTTTATTTTTTAGAATGAAAATTCTAATGCAACACACATGTTAATTTTGAAGTTTTACTGAAAAAGATGTCGTAAACCTTTGCGAGCGAATCACTGGTTAAGATACGACATTAATTTTTATTTTTGAATAATAGAAAGCATGCACATGCAACACCAACAAATACCTTTCAACACCACTCATAGGAGTCAGGAACGCGGTCTCGTGGTAGTACGCTCTCAAAAATAACCTTGTTTCAGTTAGGACTTTTGAGGGTTGTATCGTGGCCTGGTTCACGGTTATAGAAACAAAAGATATAGGCTCGAAGTTTATTTGTGCCCACCCATCTTCGTGATGTTCTCCATTCCTATGTTCAGCTAGCTTTCACAAGCGCTCACCTCTCAAAAAGGGTTTTGTGATGATTGAGGAACCAATTACACTAACGGTTAAGCACCACTCAGGTTGTTGTTTGGAGTCAGTCACCCCTCTTATCATTGGTGTCTGTGCCACACGACTCTGTACTTGTTCAAGGATCTTTCTGGTGTAATCCTTTTCGTCTTTCGCTTTTGCATTATTTTTCTTATCCCTAACTTTTGCCTGGACTGATTCTTGTGAATCTTTGATTGTAAAGTCCAGCGGGATGCCCTGTTTTTTTGCCTAAGTCGCTTGTTTTCAAGTTTCGACTTAGCGGGTTTTCTCATTCATCATTTTTTTTAATTATTTTTTGAACAAATCGTGTGACACTGTCTATCTTGATTGCTTTGCGAGGGTCGTGACTGTCTCACTCCTTTGTTGATGAGGAATAACCATTATGGTCTCCGGTCTTTGGACCTCTTGATTGGGATAACCATTGTGGTTTCTGGTCATTGGATCTCTTGATTTGGTACAACGAAAGGTAATGGATCCTCAGATTTGCACTCCTTTTTGAAATTTGAATGCTCGATCAAACTAACTGACGCCTACCCTGCCCCTGGGTTAAGTGTGAGGGTTTTTTCATGTGAAAAGAAACTCCTACTTCAAGGCTCAAATGGGTTGGCGAGGGTCTATCTCCCTTATATCTCCAGTGTTTAGGATTTGCAACAATGCCTGTACATCGTCAACAGGGTCTTTCTCAAAAGCGAACAATTAGAGTTTTTGCGTTTTCAATTCGTCATCCTCCCTGATAGAGTTTAAGCTCAACAGTTGGTATTGCAATGCACATACACAAAATCATGAATGAATACGAATGGATTACTTCAAGAGAAACATGTGCATTTTATTATGGTTAACACTCAAAAACAAATAAGTTTCACGCATGCATACAAATGTTTAAACAAATAGTGTAAACTATAAATGGAAATGCAGTAATGAAACTGAATATAGCCGTAGTTGAGGAGGCTTGACTCCGTCTGGACCCGTCAGTCTTGGATACTTTCAGCGATCAACCACGCTTTCACGGACTTGTAGTCTTCAATTCGCAGTTGCATGCCCAACCATGGCAGTAATACTTCTTCTTCTAGCTATTCTGACTCTGACGCGAGACATCTGAAGGAAAAAGTGAAGCTGGGGAATAAAAGTTTCCCCATAAGGTTGCTCGGAAAGACCTGACGATCTTCTGCCTACGTATCTCCATTGACCCAAGACCAATGAAGAATCAGAGCGACGTAGTTCCCCTCAACAGGGATGAAACTGCACTGCAAAGGCGCACCATTACCAAAACAAGAGTATCCGAATTACTTCTGTCTTCAAAGCTTCGAATCAAAGAAAGTGTCATCTCTCTTATATGTTTGGTGCGAAGTTGATAGCTTTCGAATCGATTAAGTCCTGCACTGTGTTGTGAAAAGCTTTACATCCATCAATATGATGCCCTGGTGCCCCAGAATGAAAATCACAGTTGACATTGGCATCCCATCCCTCCGGTAGTGGAAAAGGAGGTGGAGAAAGCTTGCGAAGCCCAACCAACTTCAATTGAAGCAAATGCTGGAGAAGATCAGTGTAAGACATTGGCAAAGGGTCAAAAAATCTTTCTCTCTTTTGTTGCCGACCCTGTTGAGGATTATGCTGACGACGATTTTGCTGTCGTGAACGTGTAGCACTTTGGATGATCATGGATGCTGTCTGATAACGCGAACCTTGATTTCTCTTCTTTCGCTGGACACAAACTACCCCTGCTTCTTCGTACTGCTTCTTTTGCTCATCGGATATCGACTTCTTAGTCCCAGAAGTGGAGGCACCGTTGATTTGAATCTTTCCTTGCTTCATCCAATTTTCAATTCTTTCACCAGTCAAGACAATATCAGAAAAACCGTTAGCTGAACAGCCTGCCAAACGTTCTATGAAGTGCCCCGGGAGGGTATCCATGAATAGGTCTACCATTTCTCTCTCCTGCAATGATGGTTGTACTCTGGCTGCGACCTCGCGCCACCTCTGCGCGTACTCTATAAAACTCTCGGATTTCTTTTGTGACATGCTCTGAAGCTGGGTTCGGTTGGGAGCCATGTCGATATTATACTGGTACTGCTTGAGAAAGGCTTCCCCAAGTTCCTTCCAATTACGGACGGAGTTCTTTTCCAGCTTTATGTACCATTCTAACGAACCCCCGGAAAGGCTGTCTTGGAAGTGGTACATCCAAATCTTCTCATCCTTCGTATGTGCAGCGATTTTGCGATGGAAGGCCTGCAAGTGCATTTTCGGGCAAGATCTACCACTGTACTTGTCAAAAACAGGAGGTCTGAACTTTGGAGGGATCACCAACCCTGAAACCAACCCCATATCAGCAACATCAATGCTCAGGGTGTCTTTGCATTCTAAAGCCTTTACCTTCTCGGTTAGCATCTGAAAGTCCTGGTTATTGACCCCAGAACCAAATCTCACATCTTCATTGAGAAAAGTAAATTGATCCTCCTGTCGGTCTACTACACGAACAGGGATTGGACCAATGCCTTCAGGGATAGGAGGCCCATTATCCGTAGATGGGATGACTGTGTTGATCGGATTGCCTTCGGCGTCCAAGGTAACCAATGGGGGATCAACCTGTGGACGATTAAACCTTAGCATGGCGGTTCTCATCTCTTGTTGCCCCTGCACTATACTCTGCATTGCTACCATGAACTCCCCCATCTGAGTGCGAAAATTGTTCAACTCGGTTTGTATTGTATCCATGATTTGACTCAGGTAGCGTACTGGTACAGCTGATACTTCTCCTGAAATGGTCGAATAAATTAGGAAATCCAGATAACTCGTTAGTATGCAAGAATGATATGCGTGAAAATGCCATGTCACTGATCCCACTTCATTCAGATCAGGGGACAGATACCCACGGAGTGCCACATCATAAGTTAAACTCTGTGAGCGTGCAGGGGGAAAGCGTTGTGTATCGGGAATTCAAAATAAAATTGCCAGGATAGAAAAGTTGCAACAATGGTACCGACACACTTCCATAAAGCAAGGAATACACCATCATGCGAAACCTTATACAATTATTTGCCAACAATACTGAAATACAAGAAAATGTCGCAATCCACAACAGAAAAACAAAAGATTCCTTCAACAGCTCTGAAGGTAATCTAGAAACACAATAAAGCAAAATACATGCATCAAAGAAATCTACATCTCCTGATTTGAGCTTTGTGCAGTCTGCATGGCCAGCTGGATCAAAGGCTTCAGCTCCTGAGGTACCCTTCTGGTGTAATGATCCCTGAATCAATTAGATATTGGACATTTTGCTTGAAGGCTTTGCACTCGTCAATGGTATGTCCAAATGTTCCAGAGTGGAATTCACACCTGACATCCATATTGTAATCTGGGGGAATGGGGTAGGGTATTGGCAAGGCATTCCCTGGCTGAATCAAAGAGTTCTCGAGCAAACGGGCAAACATTTGACTAGGAGTAAACACTTCTTCAACCTGCTTGAACTTGAGTCTCCCCTGTTGTTGATAATTCTGATGATGAAATGAATTCGAACACCTAGAGTTTTTCTGCACTTTCTTCTTTATGTCGGATCGGTGAATGGGTAAAGATGCCTGGCACGATGTCTTCAAAACCCAGATCGGAGGCACACACCCCTGATTGGGGATAATTCTTGTGGTAAGGAAAGGAGAAGTCCCTTTTAGTGATATGAAATCCTTTGACACATCCCCGCTGATCGGTGCGAACTCAATCACTTTTGCATCGATGAGCTCTTGAACTTGATGCTTAAGCCTTTTGCAGTTTTCCACATGATGACCAGGTGCCCCAGAATGGAAAACACATCTGGCATTGGCATCAAAATCTGGGGGAAGCTTTTTGGATGTGGCTGCTACGGTGACCAGTTCAACCAAATTAAGCTCGAGCAAACAAACAAGCAACTGTGCATATGATACCGGGATCAAATCAAACTTGGCTTCAGACGTCTTTGGCATTTGTCCGCAGCTTTTGCCTTTACCTTCCCTTTGATGAACTGGAAGAGTCTGCAAATGGTGAGGATTAAGATCCCAAAGTTGAGGAGAATTCCCGCGAAACGCTTCCTGATCTTGGAACAAAATTACTGGATTAGGATGACCAACAACTTCTGCAGTAATAAAGGGGAGATGGTGCCCTTCTTGGAGCTTTGGGGCTTCCCTGGTCTGGTTCTCTTGTTTCTTCAGTTGGTAAACCTTCTCCATCAATAGCGTGTGGTCATGGCACAAAGTCTGCATGTCTTCCGAAAGTTGATCCATTCGGACTTTCATTTCAGCTATTTCTTCTCGGCATTGTTCCATGCCCACCTCTTGATGACTGTGATTCAAATTGGCCATTCTGAAGAGCAAACAAATCAGGATGAGAATCTGTCCCCCAACACCTGTAATGAGAGTAAGGATGCATGCAAATGCCATGTTCGATTATTTCCAAGGGATCCATCTGCTTTGATTCCAATTTGGGATACAGGAACATATAATGACATGGTTCGAACATAGGATCTTTGGAAATAGCCGAACATGTATGATAGAATGCTATGATGTTATGTATGCAACAGGCATGTGATCAGTGCAGTGTCTGCGATGTTCCAATCATATAATCAGGTGTCGGTGCAAGGTCTCAGAATCCATATATCACAATAATCATCCCTCTGATCCGGGATCCATAACTTAAGAACAGAAATCCAGATCACAAAACTGAACCAAAGGCAAAGTGGGTATGCTGAAGGTATCAGGGTTCCTGCAAACCTGTAAACCCCTCCCAATCTCACGGGTGTGCTACTCGGGTCAACATCACGGACTCTCAAAGCCGAATAGCAATAATACGTTCACCATCTCCGAGAAATGGCTCATGACCAAATCAGGGAATCGGTTTGGCATTATGTACTACGCAGGGAGGTCTCAGTTGAGTCCGGAAAAACAAACATCCCTCACAAGTTTCCAGCTTCAAGCACTGAATCGAGAAACAATAGTACATTCATCCCGAAGGGTACAATACTATCGTCATACGAACAGTTTGCTTTAACTGAATTCCCATGAGAGAACCAGGCCATCCTATGCGAGTTCCCAATGGACCCTCGGATGCGAGTGGGTTTGCCAACAAATGTGGTCTGCCACTGTCATCACTGGAGAGGGTTGTTTCCATTAAGGTTCTCAATGATCGGTCCCCAGCTGCACATAACTATCAAGGTTGTACCCTGAAGTGGGGAAGAACCCCCACACAGAATAGTCCCAAGACAGTCGCAACCTGGGTGTGGAACACATCACCACTCATCATGTAACCATGCGAGCACAACATGTCCACGCTAATCCTATGGTGCACTCAAGCCGGGTATTTGGCTTATCTCACAGTAACTCCCATCCCGCAGAAAAAATGAAAACCAGCACAGCCAGACAATCCAGTATAATATGATGCATGGAAAATAAAATACTGAAAGCGGTAAATAAATGCGGTAAAGTAAAGCTGTAAATAAAAGCTGTAAATGAAAACAGTAAAGCTAAACTAAAGCACACAACAACAAACAAATAAACACCCAGAGAAACAAAACCAAACAGGCGCTAGGATTGACTCTACAAGGGAAACCAGAGATTCTGGGTTCGTTCCCCAGCAGAGTCGCCAGCTGTCGCTCCCGGGATTTTCATCCTAGTACAAACGCGAAAGTGGCGCGGAAAGGGTAGAGTCGCCAGCCAGACATTTTTATCCCGAAAGAATGGGAAAGGTAATGTTGCACAAACCTGAGGAAGAAGGAAAGGACGAGGCCTTGCGAACCAAAGATCTGAATTCGGGAGTCGGTTACGACCTGGGAAGGTATTAGCACCCCAGATCGTCCGTCGTACCCGACGGGATCCACGCTTGCTTGCTTGTTTCAAAGGGTGAGAAGAATACGAATGCTGCTGAATAAAACCGCTACTGGAATAAAGGGAATGGAAAATGAGAAAGGAACTGAAAAGAGAATGGAAAGAAATGGGGAAATGTAGGGAAAATAAAGATTGTGCTCGAACGGGCCCTACCCCGCTGCCTACGTACCTCATCGGGATAATGAGGATCAGAGTCGACGTAGTTCGCCTAACCTAGGCGGGAACTATTTGTTTGTGTTTTTTATGATGGAACTGCGTATGTCTATGCTCAGGTGTTGCAGGCTCGTCTGGTACGAGTGCGTTTACCGTCTTGCATGCGAGACAAGTAGTCGCGAGTTCGCGTTATGAGTGAATGAGATGAGAAAAGAAGTTCCCGCAGGATAGTCGGTTATTGTTTGTTTTTGTCTTTTTAAAAGAAGTGTTTTTGAATTTGTTTGTGAACTGTCTTGTACTAAGACCTATCCATCGCGGTAAGTATTTACACCTCGCCCCGAAACAGGACGCGTATAAACACTCCGCAACAAAGTCTCGTGTCGTACAAGATTGTTCGGTTTTTATTAAGTGTTTTATTGCTTTTCTTTTGAGATGAGAAAGAGAATGACTCAAGTTGATAAAAGGAAAAATCTAAGGGACTAAGACTCAATCCTAATGTGTTATGTATTTACAAAGTGATCCTAGTGGTTAGTGAGGTTTTCTATTCCTAATGGAAAAAAGGAAAAGGAAAAAAAAGGAAAAAGGATGCAACTTACTTCCTAAGGAAGATAAGTTGGTCCTAACAATGGGGAATCCTACCAATCACAAATATGGAAGGAAAAATGAATTAAAAAGCCTAAAAGAAATGCATAAAAAATAAAGGATAAAGTGAAGTAAACTTACCTCAATCTTCCCCACTACAAAACAAATGTTAATGCACATTTTTATTAAAAAGAATAAGGCAAACACACATTAGTTAAATCCTAATTAAACTTGGACCTAAACTAGACCCTATTCTAATCCTAAAGGAACTAAAAAAAAGCTAAAACCAAAATACAGCACCTATTACATCCCTTATTACACAAACAGCTATGAAACTAATGCATAACACCCACCAACTTTTTACAGCCAGCATGCAGCATGAAAAAAGAAGGTGTAAAAAGTCAAATGCAGCATGTACACATAACAAACAACTTGTTTTACAGCAGCTATATACAAAAACAGCTATGAAATGCAAAATCCAAATTTGATTATTTTTATGTTTTATGCACAAACTCAATGCAAAAATCACTAAACACATCACAAACATGCCTTTGAACATGGATCATCATATAAAAATGCAAGAACATGAACATTTTTGATGATTATGCAAGAATACATCATGTGGATTATGCAACAAGTAATGCAAAAATGAATCACATGAACATGCATATGAACATGGTGATCTTTGATTATGAACATGCAACATGATTACTCAACAAACATACTAAACTTAATACAAAATTCAGAATTGAATTTATGCAAATGCTATGATCAAGCATGCAACTAAATGCAACCAAATGCACATACATACATGCTTATGCAACATGCAACATACATCAACATAATGATACAATGAAATGCAAAATGATTTAATGCCATGCAAACATGTAAAAACAGAATGCAACATGATTATTACATACCTAATGATATATGAACATAGCAACAAAATGCAAGAAATCAAAGTATGCACAAAAACACAAAAAACCGCATAAAACGCAACATAAACGGAATCGTGTCGAAACGACTCGAAATGGGGGAACTAGCTACTGGAAATGGACTCAAAAATTCCCTAAAATCACTACCTAAACATACATGAACATGAGAGGCACTAGAACTTAGGGCCAAGCAATCAACTAAACCAAGAATCCAAAAATTCACAGCGTTAACCGGTTAACCATATAGGTTAACCGGTTAACAGACCCAAAACAGAAGCAATTTGGCCAAAAACGCATGTGTTAACCGGTTAACCATATGTGTTAACCGGTTAACACTGAACAGAGTTGAAAAAAAGCTTTTAAAAAAATTGCTTTTGGCCACAAACTTGCTTCTAGACAATCCTAACATACCTAGGGACATGCTACCACTAATTTCTACTTATTTTGAGTTTATCTACACATGCTAACACCTATATCTATTAACACTCTAAATACTAATTCAACAAAAATCCCAAAAATGCAAACAACACATAATCGAACGGAATTAATTCAAGCAAAACGAAAAGCACTTAAAGAATGCCGAAACGGCGAGATGAAGAGAATAACTTAAAGAAGAAGTGATTAAGATCACCAACCTACGAAGCGGAGGATTGCTTCGGTGATTGTTGCAAGTATCGAAGCTTGAATCGAAGAGAAAACCGAAAACCGAAAACCGCAAAATAAATGCGTTCTTGAGCTTGAATCTTCGTGTGCTTCCGATAAGTCGATAATCTTCACAAAATTCAGTAGCTTCTTCTTCTATGATCCACAATTAATGGAGGTTGAGGCTTAAGCTTCAAGATCTTCAAGTTTCAATGTGAAACTTGAAGAGCTTATGTGAAAAAGCTATGGTGAAAGGGAGAGGAAAAGTGAGAGAGAAAAAGTGCTTCTCAAAGAGTGAAATTAGAAAAAAATGGTGGGAACCCTCTTGGTTTGGATGAAAATGACTTAAATAGGGCTTAGGCTTGGAGCTAGGTTTGGGTTTGGGGCCCAAAAATTAGGTTTGGGATCCAAAATTAGGTTTGGAAGTTAGTTAGGGTTAGGGTTGGAAAAGGGAATATTCCTTGGAATATTCCTTGGAATATTCCTTGGAATATTCCTTGGAACACTCTAGAAGATGGTGGAAGGTGGTGGAAGTTTCCAAGGGAAATGGAGTGGAATTGAAGTGGAAAAATGAGATGGAAAGAATGAAAGGAAGTGTGGAAAGAAAGTGGAAGGAAAGGTGGAGGGAAATGCAAAACCAACTAACTTTCAAATGATTTTTTTCTTTGATTTTTTTCATGATTCCTCCATCGTTTCTTGACCAAATATGAACCATAGGATAATTGTAACCCTAATTTCATGATTTCGATCTTAAAAGTCCGGAGTCGATCCCTTTTTACCTAGCTCGGTTGCCGTTTCTCCGATTCTCCGATTTTCCGTCGTCCGGCCAGTCGAATCCCTTCCAAAATGAATTTGTGGATGAGATTTGAACCCTAGGCACTTGACATCATATATAAGTCCAAGAAATCCACTTTGACTCAAGAATTTATGCGGAAACCCCGTAGAAATGAAACCCTAATTAGGCTCTTTTCCCTCAAGAAAAATTGCACTGCTTGCCTCCTTCAATCAAACCAAAACTTTCCATGACTTGTGGCTTCAAGTGAAGACTTGTGGTATATAGTGAACCCTTTGCACAAGGTTGAGAAACTTTGTGGCCCTTCGGTAGCCTCTTCATAACTTTCGGTTGCTCCGATCACTAATCACATACCCATGCCTCGACTATGCTATATATGATGCAATGTTTTTGGTTATTTTATGAATCCATATATGCAAAATGCTATGCAAAATGTTGAGGAAATGAGAGGGCAAATTTTGAGGTATTACATGCATGACTTAATAAACAGGGCATTCTTGCCAGTATTTCATTTTCTTTACACCAATATCATTCCAATAATGATGTTGATTTCAAAATTTGTGCTTGAGCATTGTATTAAAATTAACATTTTTTGAATGAACATTTTATTTGCAAGTAAGCATTCATTATCAAGGAATTCTAAGCAGATGAGAAACTTGATCAGTGGTCCTATCAGGGGCATATTGCAATCAAAGATCTTGTTATTCAGAAAGAATCTTCTTCCAAGACTCGTGCTGGGGCAAACATTTCAAGCGACCAGTCAAGCAGTCACTTCAGAATCATTCAGCATGGGGCAATCTACTTCAAGCAATCCCCAAGCAAAGCTTATCACTCCTTCATAAAAAGATTAACATCTCTATACTTCTAACAAGTATAATAGAAGTTAAGTTCAGAACATCGTTCAAAGGCATAGTTGGCAAGAGTTCACTGTGTTGTGGAATCAGCTGCTTCAGCCGCACCTCTCCAAAAGAGTCTTATCTATTGGTCTCATCATTTGCATTTGCATTGGCATTTTCTTTGCAAGCATCGACCATTTACATTACACAATTTCATATCCAGCATAGCTTGAAGTTTACTTCGTGCTCATTTGCGTTTCCCGAGGTCTTGTCATCTTACCTTGTGGTTAAAGTCCAATTTTGTTTGGCATCCTTAAAGTCCAATTTCTATTGGCAACCATCAAAAGTCAAAATTCAACTTACTTGGCACCTGTCAAGGCAGTAATGTCCGTCACTTTGCCTTTCATCCAATGTTATTCTTGGATCCAGGTTTCTCACTCCGGTTGTTCCCATTGAGAAATTCCTATATTTCTTTTAATTTCTCTCTCCGGTTGTTCCCATTGAGAAGCTCTTATTTCTTTTAACTTTCTCAATCTGGTTGTTCCCATTGAGAAGTTATTTGTTTCTTTCTAAGTTCTCACTCCGGTTAATCCCATTGAGAAGCTCTTATTTCTTTTAACTTTCTCACTCTGGTTGTTCCCATTGAGAAGTTATTTATTTCTTTTAGTTTCTCTCTCCGATTGTTCCCATTGAGAAATTCTTAGTTCTTTCAACTGTCTCAATCCGGTTTTTCCCATTGAGAAGTTATTTGTTTCCTTCGAAGTTCTCACTCCGGTTAATCCCATTGAGAAGCTCTTATTTCTTTTAACTTTCTCACTTTGGTTGTTCCCATTGAGAAGTTATTTGTTTCTTTCTAATTTCTCTCTCCGGTTGTTCTCATTGAGAAATTCTTATTTCCTTCAACTGTCTCAATCCGGTTTTTCCCATTGAGAAATTCGGCGAGAATCTCTATTTCAAGTTGAATAGTTTGATGTTTCCCGTGGCATATCTTCATAATTTGGTCGTATTCCACATCTAATGCTTTTTAGATGTTTCGGGCGTTGATTTCCAAATTTGGTGTTTGTGCATCCATAGTTTTTTCTGGATGTCTTTATTACTTTTCTCAGGGTTTATTTCTCTCATTTTAAGTATTACTGACTATTCTCTGTTAACTAGACAGATCTTCATAAATAACTTGTTTTCCCAACCAATCCTCTTATCTCACTGTTTTCAGGTTTTTCTTCCTCGTTCAATCATTTCATCATCCCCGCAGACTTCGTATCTCATATCATATTACATTTAGTTCCAGCATTTGCATTCGTACCAGCATGTCATGTTGCATCTTTTGCATTGCATTCTGCATTGGACAAATTTTCGGCTATTCTTATATCTAACTGCCTTTTACCTTGAAATCGAACATTTCACAGTAGTTCAATTTCTCGAGTTCAAGACAATTAGATAGGGGCATCTGTCATACCCTAAATTTGTCCTACTCTCATATTTGCTTTTACTTGTTTATTGACCCTTATTCAAAAAAAATTAAAAAAATATATATTTTGGTTTCTTTCATTTTTGTTGTCAAAACTCAGGTTCTTGCAAGATTGAATCAAATTTCAAAACACGCGTGTTGTGTTGGATGGAATTCATTTGAGTTTGACATAGTATTCATCAAACATGAAGTTGTTTCATTTACAAGTCATCTAGAAGCAAATGTGTATCAAAGTTCAAGTCACTTTGTTAAAAAAAAAGAGATTGGTAATTCAGAATCAAGTCCAAAGGTGATCCAAATTATATTATGCCCAAATTTAATGCTTTCGACTTAGGTCTTGAAAGGATGGTTTATATATATTTAGGACATGTGCAATTTGGTTCACAATTGATCCCATTTTGGCATAAGGGACTTGAGATTTATTCAAAGTGCGTTTGTGAATTAATTCCATCTCAATTTTCAATGAGGCATACAATTCAAAAGCTAAAAGTACTTGAAGCAAGAATCAAGGCATGATTAATTTGTATTAAAGTGATTCTGCGCTAGTCAGTTTCAAGTTTCCAAGCCATCATAATTAGTCGGAAATATTTACTCAAGTTAATTGCAAAGTCAAGGCAATTTAATTAAATTGAATAAGGTGATTAAATTATGAAGGAATATTTGAGTTCATGAAGAGGTTACGTTTGGGCCAATGTTTTTATACTTAGCTCATCCAAAAGACCAAGAATAAAGCAGGTCATGAATTAAAATTCCATCAGTTACAACCAAAGTGGTACGGACCAGGATACTTCAACAAATATTATGTAGTTGCTACAACCATATTAAAATAGGGAAAACTTTCGTTAAGTACAGTTGAAGAAATATGGTTGAGAAGGCTTCATTTCCTAGCTCCCAAGAAGACTAACTAGCTGAACTAGTCCTAACAGGCCCACTTTTTTCCATCACCCGACACGATCTCCCCAAGAATGCAGCAGAAATATTAAGCTTGTTTGTGAGCTCAGTTGTGTAAGGCATACGACTTTTGTTATGTGCAATATTTGTCCTGCAGAGAAAAAATGTCCTTAAATGATCTAGTGTCTTTCCGTAATACGGTATGCAGTGGACACAACCTCAAAGTGTGTTTGGCTCGAGAGGTCTTTAAGGAAATTTTCAAAGGAAAAGAAGAAAAGGTTATAGTAGCTCACCATATGCAATGAGTTACTCAAAGAGAGTTTAAGTGTCATGATCACACCTTGCTCTGTGCTTCTTCAAATTTGCAATAGCCAGAGTGTACTTATCCTCACTCATAGCCTATCTTCCATGATCGTCTTTCATCTACTGTCAAAAGAAGAAGGGAGTTTAGGTGAGACCTTATAACATTAAATCCAAGTTGATGTTCAGCAATGAATTACCAAGAGCATGACAACACCAGTTTCCTGCACAGGTCGTCCGTGAATCTGCACTGCCGAAAAGGCCATCACAGTAGTTCTTCTCGTCATTTTACAAACTCAGTGGCGCATATATTTTCTTCGCCTGCCATGATGTTTTCAACCAATAATTTCAGCAAGGATCACAAAGGAAACAGAAAAAAACATGTTGTGTTTAGATTCTTATTTCCTCACAAGTGAAAGTACAACTAACAAATACATCAACAAAAAACAGCAAGAGCACCACATTACAATCTAAAATGCGAGGCATTCAACAAATAACATCAACTGTTACCGCATGTTAGACCTGCCATACAAACTTCACATCCAAACATTAGTATGTTCCAGATTAAAAAAAAGATCAGTACAGGCATATACTATTTAGAGTGATACTATTCCAAGGTTATCCTATCACAAGCCACCATTAATAACCAAGCACTATACCATGTCATCATTTTCTCATCAAACTCTTCATACCATTCCTATCTTCAAGCTCCATTTACGTGCGTTACCGAGAATCTTGCCATAGTCTGCATTGGTCACCTGCAGAAACAAACAATAGAACAACTATCATGAAAAAGTACTTGTCGCAAATACTAAGAAAATCAACAACATTGTCAAATCCAGAGAAGAGGCATGACAGTGGCAAGGCGGCTATGAATATAGGACCATCTGCACAAAGGCCATAAAGGACCTCAGTCGAGAAAGAGCTTCAAGAGAGATTCACTAGGGCTATTGAAACATTCTTGCGGAGGAACCCAACCTGCTCACGAATACGCACAATAAGTGAACATCAGAATGAGCCATGAGGGCAAAACATAACCATACAGTGTATTGACAGACCTTGAATTTCCATGATTCTTCATGATAAGTGAACTCCCTATAGAACTGGTCGCACTAAATGGCATCCTCTCTATCAATTCATAAGCCTTGCGAACAAGTCCTGCATGACCTAAATTGTCAACCATACACGAATAGTGAAGAATACTCGGCTGAAGATTATGTTGTCTAACCATGAAGAGTGAAACATCTCTGTTTGTTTTGTCGAATAAAATCATAACCTCTGGTGCACAACCAAGCCTTACAGGAACCACAGAAACCTGCCATAGCAAATGCATTTAATCAGATTGGTGCAACAAAGTAGCGAACAATAGCAGAATGAATAAGCAGTGAAAAACAAGTTAGCTAGCAGTGGAGGTACACAAGTTCATAACATTAAAAAATTCAAATAGAATTCATTGAAAATTATATTTGCAGTAGGGTCCACATCCTTTCTAGAAGGAATTTTAATCCACTACAGACAAACAAGTTTGTGACTGACCAATAATCAGGTCCCCACAGCAAATCCACTTTCAAATCCCTCTAACGGATTCCTCCAGCTTGCAATTCTGCAGATGATTCCTCAAATACCCTTCTCAAAATCCTATAAAATCACTCCATTTCATTAGCAAAAAAGGGGGAAGAAACCAAGAATATTCTGAAAAACCACACAAAAATACTTTGAAAAAACAGAACCTCTTCTTCTCCAATCTCTCTCCACCATTTTTAAACACCCTGTATATCCATAAACACAAACCGAAAATCAGAAGGAAGCAGATGAAAATCTGAGAAAGATAAAACAAAATCATGAGCTATAAAAGGGTCTAAGCATAAACCAAACCCTGAAGATTTGAGAGGTCGATTCACAAATTTGAAACACAGAATCAACGACTGAGACTGAGAGCGAGGAGTCGAGATCGTGAGAGTACCGGCGCTGAGAAGTCATGGAGGTTTCATTCCTCGCGGTTGCCGTAAGCTTCGTTTCATGGAGGAGATCTTGAGATAGATTCATGTTTCTCTCTTTTTATTGTGGATACTGATTTAACCTTGATTTTCTTTTTTTTCTTTATTATTTATTTGATATTTGGTTCATGGGCTCAACCCATTAAGTGGATTGCCGTTAGCGGATTGGGGTCCGTCGCTAACCCCTTCCATTCCACATTTCTTTCGTTTTGTTAATTTCTTAAATAGTTGTTTTATTTAAGTTTATTTAGTATTTAATATTCTGTTTTAGGTTTTAGATTTTTCCTTGTTTTATTTTGTTTATTTTCTTCTTTATGATATTAGTAATTGTTTTTTGATTGTAATCTATTTTGTTTTAAAAATCTCCTTGATTAAGAATATATCTAAATAATGTAAATAGATTAGTGAATCATTTCTTTTGATTTATCTCCATAAGGGCCAATGATATAATTATACTTTTCGATATTCGATTTTAAATCGACGTTATCAAAGTTGTTATGAGGCCATTGTTATTCTTCGCTATTTGTTTTATCGATTATTCGATTTATTCGGTTAATGATAAAAATGAGATATTCGATTATTTAATCGACGTTATCCATTAAATTGAGACCGATTCATTATTTTTATCCGTTATTTTATATTTATTATTTTGGGGCCTATGATAAAAATTTGGTTTATCGATATTCCATTAAGCGACGTTATCTAAACCGATTTGAGGCCATTTTTATATTTCCTATTTATTTATCGGTTTATCGATTTATTTATATTCATTATTTGGTCTATGATATTATTATCCGATTTGTGACATTCCACTTTGCGACGTTGTCCAAATTGATATGAGACCGTTTCCTATTATTTCTTATGGTTTCAAATTAATTTTAGATCCATTATTATTTACCGACTTTATTATTATTCGGCCAATAATAAATGGTGATATTCGATTTCTAATAAATCGACGTTATCCCCTAATTTGAGGCCACACGTTTATTTTTCTTAATGTTTCATATCATCTTGATTTATTATTTATTCGGCCGATGAATAAATATTTAAATATTCGATTTCAAATAAATCGACGTTATTTAAATTAAATATGAGGCCAAATTATTATTTTATTATTATTTCGACTTTATTTTATTTTTATGGTCGATGATATAACAAACGATCTAAATGTTCGATTTCGACAAATCGGTGTCATTTAGATCAATATGAGACAAATTGTATTTTTTATCGCATTTCTTTTATTTAAATAATTATTTGATTATAAAGTAACGCTCGACTTCTCATAGAATGATTCTAACTGTGAATCGATTCTAAGACAGTTAAAGAGCTAAATTTCGACGCTTTCGGTTTAATTCGAGGTCCAACGGCTCCACCTTAGCTTAGTAGTAGGATTCGTTCTCGCATAACCATTAACCTTTAACTTCCATTTTGCACTTACCCTTCGCGATTGCTTTATGCCTCGCAATCGACCTACCAAGATGTCTCTTTAAATCCAAACCCTTGATCCAACGTCAAGTGGTCTTAGGTATTAAAACACTTTAAAAATACGAGAGAAATTGTACGCCACGAGCCTTAAGTGGTAGAAAGGAGGATTACGAGCTCTCGTTATTCGCTCCGATTATTCCGTCGCAAGACATTTGGCTTGTTGGTTCAGAATAAACTATCCATAGTCTTTAGTGCAATCCGACTCCTAAAGAAAGATAATAAAAGTTAAATCCTTTTCCTCTTTTAGCAAGTAATTCATTAGGCATAAACATCCTTTCGCGCGTGACAACTTAGAAGGTTCCCATCGAGTACGATGGATGTAGGGGGTGCTAATACCTTCCCCCTGCATAACCGACTTCCGAACCCCGACAATGGTTACGATGACCTTGTCATAATCCTTCCTTCCCGGGTTTTATCTATATTTTCCTTTTCCCTCTTTGGGAATAAATCAAAATTAGGTGGCGACTCTCAAGTCAGCCCAGCCGCGACCGCATTCGCGAGGATCGTATTTTTCGAGGTCAAGGACTTTCTTTCATACAAGAGGGTTTCTTTGAAGTGAGCATGTGTTATGGGCAAAACGCATAACAACAACAATGCTTGATCTTCATCATCGATCTTCACATCAATATTTTCAAGATCAACAATCATCTTTTTGAACATGTCAAACTTCTCAGCCAACAGTTTGTCTTTATTCATCTTGAATGAATACAAAGCATGCTTCAGGTAGAGTCGATTCACTAACGACTTGGTCATGTACAAACCTTCAAGTTTCAACCATAATCCTGACGTCGTCGTCTCCATTGATACCCTTCGAAAAACCTTATCACCAAGGCTCAATAATATTGTGATGTGAGTTTTCTCAATCATAAATGTCTTTTCAGCTGTCATTAACGCAACGTTCATGGTCGTCTCTCCCTTCAACGCTTCCAAGCAACCCTGTTGAACAAGTAGGACTTTCATCTTCAAGCGCCACAGACCGAAATCGTTCACTCCGGTGAACTTTTCAATCTCATACTTTGTTGAAGACATCTTCTCCATGCTCACCGCACCAATTTGTTGTGAATCAGATACCTTAGAAACAAAGTATAATTGGTTCATTGATCAGTCAAGAAACCCACAAGGGTTAGAGTTTAGGGTAACCAAGGATAACAATAAAGATTGCTAATAAACTGCTATTTTTTCTTTCTCTTAAAACAAAGTTACAAGTATACAAGAATAACAAATAACCCCCTCTCACTTTTGAATTAAGATTGTATCTTCCTATTTTCCCTTATACAAAATATGAGAGACTGCTATGCTATTTATAAGAAAACTAACATACTAAGCTAATGAGCTTTTTAACAATTACTCATTACAAGTTAACTTAAACAATTAAATCCATAACACAAGACCCAATTAAACAACAACATGTTAACGGACTTCGATAGCATGCTAAACCTAGAGTTCGTTCCAATATCTTACAAGTTATGAGTTATTAGTTAGTTTATTAGTCAACTGCTATTTTTATCAAACAGAGTCATGTGACATGAACATATATTTATAAATGAAAGTAATTTTTAACCTACAAATTGATTTTGTAAGGACGAATTATAACTAAATCACATTTCTTAACATAATATATAATTTAAAATTTAATAAATCACATACTATCATATTTCCGCTATCAGATTATACACTATTCATTTTCATATTTTAGATTTTCGATCTTGAAGATAAGAGAATGTTCTAAAAATCTCAGATCAGACAAACAATTTGTAGGAATAACTTATATTAAAACCAGTTAATTTTGTAAGAATAACTTATATCAAAACCACACATATTTAAGATATGAGCAAGAATAAATATAAATGCAACTCAAATATGGATTTGTTTCAAACAACCGACTAAGAGTGGTATACTAGACTGCACAGTCCAAACACAGCCATCCCTATGTACCAACTCTCTCCCAAGTTCAATGCTAAAAAATTATTTATATTATCCTCCAAATCGAACTTAGTAGAAATTGACAAAGCCTATAATTGAAGTAGTTAGTATAACAAGAGATGGGTATATTATTCCTTAGTCCCACTTTGTACCATAAAAAAGAAGATGATAGTAAAGCATATACAAGAAGAAGACAAAATGTGGGCACCAAAGCTTACAATTGAGCCCACTTGAATCATCAAACCTAGCTGGATTATTATTTACCAACCAACACCTTAATCTCTTGATGTTTCATTATGCCATATTGTCATGCCTTCAGCAAATAAATACAAGAAAATTAAACCAACATATATACCTAAATCTTTTCTAATCTAGTACCGGATTCATTTAATTTATTCTTTGCTGTTTATTTTAATGTAATATTATTATAAGAAAGCTTGTATTGTTATGTTAATTATTGTTTTATGACTTTATAGAACAGGAATCAAACTAAAAATCATGTCCACCAACCTTATATAATTTTGTATACCATATAAGTATCATCATCAGTGATTCAGTTCTGTTCAATTATGTAATTATTATAATTTTGTCAATATAAGAATATATATATATAACTTAACTGTGTATCTCATGATCCTCCTAGTTGTTAATTACTCATTATAATTTTGGCAATATAAGAATATATATAATTTTGTATTTTTTTACTAGGACTACAAAATGGATCTGATCCTTTAAACATACATATAAAAATACCACAACTATTTTGCATAAAATTACTCATTAGATGAATGTAGACCATTTTTAAAATAAAAAAGATAAAATAAGTAAAAAAAAGAAGAGGGCAGCCATGTAAAAACACAAGAAAACTTTGGCAATCCCAAAAACCTCTAACAAGATGCCAACAAAATAGCAAATGGTATTTCAATTCCCCAACAAATTTCACACTCTTAGCTGTGTTGTAAACAGTGGGCCATGCACGTGTTTCCTCCCTCACTTCACATCATCACACTACTCCTCTCTTCAAAAACAATCCCTCCTTTATATTCTCATCACCATTTCCACTTTTTCTCATTCACACATTTCATCAAACACCTTCTCCTCTCTCAATTTTCTCATTCACACATTTCATCAAACACCTTCTCCTCTCTCAAAATGGCCAATCTCACAAAACTAACAAAACTCAAATCCGCCATCAAAAGATGGCCATCACTAACCAAACTAACCCGCAGCAGCAGCTCCGTCTCTTCCTCCTCCAACCACCAACAACCACTTCACGCTGTCTACGTCGGAAAGTCGCGGCGACGGTATCTCGTGAACTCTGGAGTTGTTCAACATCCTGTTTTTCAGGAGCTGGTGGATAGGTCTTGTTGTGAGGATGGTGTTGTGGTTGTTTCTTGTGAAGTTGTTTTGTTTGAGCATTTGTTGTGGATGCTTGAGAGTGGTGGGAATGAGACACAGTTGGGATCCATGGATGAACTTGTTGAGTTCTATAATTGTGGTGCATGTTGATTATGCTTTGGTGACATAGATAGATAGTAATAACAGTAAGTAACTGACTTTGATTGTTTTCTTTTCTTTTGTTTTTGTTATGCTCAGTAAAAAATAGGTCAAGTGGTCAATTGAGATTGATCAAGTGTATTTAAGTGCTTTTTCTTTAATTTTTTTTTTTATATATATTATACTATTGCCATGAGCATTCTGTTAAACATAAATTATGATTTTAATGTATTTTTTGTTTTTAACTTAATGTGCTGAGTTATCTATTTGATTTTTTTTTTTTTTCAATTCTTAAATCTCAATTACACATTTATTAAGAATAAGTGCTTATTGTCATCAAGTCTTATTTCAACATGATATTGATATGGTCAGTTTTTTTTTTTCTTTTATTAGAATTGTGTGATATATTAAAGGTTATACAAAAATAGAATGGCAAATTTAAAATAAATTAGGTCCTTATATTTTTTAGGTGGTAAAATGAATCATTTTACAAATTTTATTTATTGTTTCAGGAGATACAATATTGTTATACATAAATTTTTATATTCTCTGCAAATGATCACTTATTTCTCATGCTAAAAAGTTAAAAATGTTAAAAGATAAATGATATGAAAACATATTAATTGTTGGAACATGTTTTTCCATATTTGACCACTTTATTTGAATCAGATTTGAGATTGTTTGTCTCACAATAAAGTATCCAACCCTCAGTCTTATTAGTGGCGAAACTTCAATCAACTTTAAACATGTATGTTTCTCTCCTACCCACTCCTACACTAGACATTTGTTGGCCTAAGTGTAGACCTCCCTTTTCGTGGGCCAGTCAAAAAATTCTCATGACTTTCTTTCTTCAGAGATACTCTGCCATGCCAAAATATATTAAATAAGATATCACTAACAAAACCATGTTTGTATTTGAAGCATGTAAGCTTCGTACAATGAATTATGTGCTCCCTAAATGTAGCCAAATACATCTTGTTGGGTCATCATGATGAGCAATCACATTGGATCAAGAACAACACACAAGTGAAAAAGATATCACATATTCACCAAAAACCTTAAGGTGATAGATGCATAAGTCCTATCACTTATAAAGTGCTCGACCTCTAATATTCTAAGTAATGCGCGACTTCAAATTCACACTTGTACACAACAATCACACCCTCAAGTGTGAGTTCATCCACAATGATCCTCTTCAAGTGGAAGTTATTTTCATCCTCATACATTTGTACCACCGTTAGGGCACTTCAGCGAGACACATTGCTTGATCATAGTCTTGTTAGAAAGACTTTTGGTACAAGGAGTTGGTCCTTTAATTGAACCATTTGACTCTAATACCACTGTTGTGTCATCATGACGAACATTCACATTGGATCAAGAGCAACACACACGTGAAAGAGACACCACATATTCACCCAAAACCTTAAGGTGATATGTATATGTGTCCTCTCACTTATAAAATGTTCAACCTTCATTTTTCTAAATAATGTGAGACTTCAATCTCACACTTGTACACAATATGTATTGCGACAAACAAAACAATCATCATTAATAGGAAATAGGGGAATGATAATTCAATATTTAAAGATGGTAATTCAATCTCACACTTGTACAAGGAATTATCATTAGTAATTAATTTTTTATTATACTAAAAGAATTACAAAAAAATTATATTTATCTGATTATTATTTCAAAAACATTTACATTTTCTTATCTTTAAGGGTCATATTAACAAGTGCTCCGAGATATCGGTTAAAAATTCTAAATAAAAAAAATATTATGTTCACACGATATTTTTTTTAAATTGATTATTTATGTTTTTAGTACATTGAATATATATATATATATATATATATATATATATATATATATATATATATATATATATATATATATATATATATATATATATATATATTATATATTTATTTATTTATTTATTTAAAAAAATATATATATTTTTACTTTTTTAAATAATATTTAACTTATTATTTTAATCTCTTAACAATTAATCCATAGACATTTAACCTTTTCCGATTTTCTAAATAATCATGTGTGACTCCATTTTCAAATAGATTTGATATTTGAGAAGTACTTTTAATTTTTAAAAGATCATTAAATATAGTTTTTATGATTAGATATTATGAGACTTTTGACATGTTGAGATCGATTTTAAATTCGCAATATAACTATTTTCACTAGATTGCTTATAAAAAAATTCCTCTAGATTTTCTCTTTAAAAGGAAGAGGAATTAAGATACAGTTTATTTATCATCTAAAACAACTAGATTGAACACTATAAAATTATAACTACTACTAGTAAACTTTAAACATTCCAAAAAAGTTCATAATTGTATGCAACATGTAAACCCTACAATTTCTTGAGATGTTGAGATAATTGAGTGAATTATTGGGTATTAGACCTTATAATTAAGTGGTGGTTGCTTGTGTAAGAGAGGATAATAAGTTAAACAAGTTGCTTCAATGGTTGTTAATGAAGGAGATGATTGATGTTTATGTTAATTAATTCATATAATTATAATTATGACACCTAATTATATCCATTAATGCTTTATTTTTAACAAATTAATATTGTTTACTCTTTGGATTAGTTTCAAGAACTTATAGGTATGGAGAGCAATTAAACATTCTCATTCATTGTTGTTTCACCACTTTCCCTCAAACATCACAATGACAACAAGGTTTGATAGATGACAGGTTCGAAAATAGACCATAGGAGACTAGGACTTTTCTTAAAACTAACTAAAATTTTAACATGAATTGAGTTTTGAGGCAAATCATATTTGATTTGGATGGAAAATCTTTTTTACATATCAAATCAATTATGATCGTCAATATGAAATTTTAGATTTGCCTACTATCTTTGGCTTTTAAGATTTGTGGTAATACAACCTTCTTTTAAGACACACTTGTTTCATGTGATAATTATTGACAAACTATGGTCTTATTATCTAACATACCATAGTGTGGATCTAATATGAGTGGATCTTGTTCTAGGTCGATTACACATACCCAACAATTATTTAGAAAGGGATCTCATTCTTTTTAGAATTGTTCTAACGCCCATAAATCATTATCACAATGATCACAAAAGATCTTAACCGCAAATACATTCAACGTTTCTCCATAAATTACAGATAACAAAATAATTAAGTTCGTTATTTCTGTCACTTTTTCTCTATATAGAGACAAGACGTCAAATTTAGGTAACAAGTTTCAAATTCAAATTTATTTCACTTTTCTCTCTCACATACCGACTTAAGCGTTGAAGTACAAAATTTTTAGGTCCTCTCACTCCACCATATCGGAAATTGTGACCCGCCATCACCGTTGTTCCTCTTATCATTTCTGGTTCCAAAACGGAATAATGGTGTCGTCTGGGGAAATCAACTTCAAATTTCTACAATTTCCACTAATTCACATTTGTTCTCCGACTCTGAAGTTCGTAGATTCTTCCGATCATTGGCTGAAAGCATTTGCAATCGAGAGCGGAGATTTATCACATCTTGATTCAAACTCATTTTCTCAAAATTCTAATTCTTTAATACTTTTGGTTCTCGATGATGGTTGGATCTAAGGTTACCAAATTCGTTGTTGCGCGGAAAGTTGTTGTTGTTACTTTAGCAGCAAGTAATCCACCACCTCTTCCTCTGCTGCAAAACATCGCAGATCATGAAATAGTTATTTTGATGCATCCAAATCTAGTTTGAGCTTCATGGTTGGCCATGTCTATTCAAGTTCCTCCGATAGAGACTCATGTTCCATCTCCAGTTATACAACATCGTCTAGCTATAGTCCTTTACCTTCTCGCTAATGATCTTACCCATATTTCTCGGCCGCACGAATTTTGCATTATGCTCATATTGATTACTCCAATACCAAAGCACATGACATGTTATTGCCCAATAAGAGCTTCAACCTCCCTTCTCCGTAAAATCATAATTTATGTTGATACTAACTCACTCTTCTAAGCCCAGGTTTTGATATTCACTACTAAGACTCAAGGGGACTTTGTTTTCCCACGCATAACGACATTCTCTGAAAACATGAAGGGTAGTCTCCATCGCATGCCCACATAACTGACAATCTGTCGACCCTAAACCCTTCCTACTTTTAATGTAGTTTGTCAACACTCTATTATGCTTTATCAACCACACAAAAGTATGGATCCTTTCCGGAACTTTAAGCTTCCACAAATTTCTCCATCCTTTGTTATTATCCTCACTTCCTGGCAAAGTAATAAGCTTGTAAAACCTTTTCACAGTACCATCTTCAATTGCTCCATCCATAATAAAATTACACTCTCCCCGATCTTCACTTGGAGGCTGCATTCTACTAATTTTATCCAAAACCTCAGGAGGGAAACACTACTAAAAAATATGCCATTTCCACTCACCTACTTCAGTCACCAAATCAACAACTTTCACATCATGATTTACTATAGATTCACTATTCTCTTTACTTATTTATAAAAGAGGAGGATTCATGATGTAGTTTATTTATTATTTTTTAATATAAACATGAATTTTATTTATGATCTAGCATAAACAAGAAATAAATTCGAACAATAATAAATACAACTATTACAAGTAATAAAAGATCCATCCAATTTATAAACCAATTTTGTTTTTAACTTCTCAAAAGATTTCATGATTCTCTACAACATATAAATGCTATAATATATCGAAAAATTTATGAAAGCCGTAATTATTTGATGAATTATATGAATTTTTGTCTGAAAATTGATTAAAATCGCACTTCAAATACTCATACTTATAATGATAGAGAGCAATTTCTTTTCACACTATCCAATTTATGAAAGCCATAATTTTCATTTGAGAGTTCTTCATCGCTAGATTCACCATCATTTTGATCATTTGTCTTATAACCTAGGTGAGTAGTGAAAGAAATTACATAGTTAGCCTTTTCTTCATCACTCTCTTTTTTAGATTCTTCATCAGAGAGTGTAGCAGTGTAACCCTTCTTTTGTATTCGAAGAAAGTTGGTACATTCCACCTGAATGTAAATTGGATCGTCTGGAGCTTCTTGATTTATCATAAACTTTGTCTTTGACATTTGTCATGACATTGTTACTAGATCATCTGTCAAGTCTTCTCATTATTTTGCCAACCCTTTTTTTGTAAGAAATGCAATAGAATTGGACATGTTGTCAACATTATTTCTAATGCCTTTCAACTTGTCATCTTCTACATAAGCTTTGAAAGTAACACCTTTGTTTTTTTTTTTCGGTTTTGTCATTGATAACCGTTTCAAAATTTAGCAATGAACTAATAAGTTCATCCAATTTGATCGATCTAATGCCATGAGCTTCTTCTATGGGAGTAACTTTAATGTTAAACTTATTTGGAAGAGGTTTGAGGATTTTAGAGAAATTTTAGGGGACACACTTTTTTCATCCGCTGAAGAAACGCCAAAAAGTGCAGTTTCAAGATATGATTTAATTTTATTTGCAATATATCTTAAATTTAATTTCTGTCAATCTGATTTTTTCTTGATCTTTGAACTTTTTATGAATTTTTTCCTCACTCCATAAAGCATATAAAATCACAGATAAATATGAAAACAAACTAGGCACGTGATTCTAATATAGCGCAGTTGGCTTATGAGGAAGAATGTTCCATGATGTGTTGGACATCTTGCTCCACATCTTTGCCTCCTCTTTTGAGCGAATATAGACCAAATGTATCAACATAATGTCATGGCATCTTGCATTACATGTTGTCTATAATAATGTGTTAATCACTTGTAATAACAATAAATATCTTTTTCTCTCAAAACCCTTACAGAGTTAGAAAATATACACTTCCAATATTGATTTGAAAACTCACAAACCACTTATTCTCTCATATTTTTAAAATATTTTTGAACCTTTCTTGAACAATTGCAAACCATTTCTTTTATCTTCTACCTCATTCATTTTTCAATGTTAAATTGATATAAATCTCATATTTATAGATTTGGGATTGTCGAGGAGATTCATTTATTAAATTTAAAATTTCTTTGAATATTAGGTTAATATGTAGGTTTGAAAGGTGTGTGATGTTGTTGACAAATTTTAACAGTTCCAATAGAAAAGAAGGAAGTTCTTCTCTCCATATTCATCTTAGTAGTGTTGTATGAAAGCATACAAACAAGGTGAAATTTCTTTCTCATTCTTTGGTAAGACGAACACTCAAGATACCAGTAGGATCGAGGAAAGATTGTTGTAGAATGTAGACCTTTGGAATAGGTTTTTGGGGGCTGAAAGATATATTCA
>OZ014522.1:54604244-54755812 GCA_963966055.1 Lathyrus aphaca | reverse complement strand
GAATAACATATTTAATTCATATTATTAAACTAATTGGTTGGATAAATCAAAACTTGATTATTTTGATAGAAGTTAAATAGTCACATTTTTTTCATTTCATGAATATAGACAACCCCTTAAATCATTAAAAAAGTTGGAAAAAAAGGACAAATATGAAAAGATAAAAACAAAGTCTTTTCATTTTGAAAAACCTTTCACAAGATGTCAATAGAATAGAAAATGGATTTGCTATTCCCCATACAATTTTACATTCTTAGTTGTGTCGTAACACTGTGTCTTTACACATATTTAGTACTTCATATTACATCATCATTATCACTTCCTTAAACTATGTCTCCTTTATAACCTAATATTTCTATCCCATTTTATGATCACTCCTTTCACAATTTACACATTTTCTCTTCACTTTTTGTTGAAACACTTCATCAAACACCTTTCTCAAAATGATCAATTGTGCAAAATTAACAAAGTTAAAATCAACTATCATCAAACACCCTAAAATCATTAAAAAAGTTGAAAAATAAGGGCAAAAGTAAAAAGATAAAAACAAAAACTTTTCATTTTGAAAAACCTTTCATAGGATGTCAATAAAATAGAAAATGGGTTTTCTATTCCCCATACAATCTTACATTCTTAGTTGTACTATAAACAATGGACCTTTACACATGTTTAGTACTTCACATTACATCATAATCATTATCACTTCCTTAAAATATGTCTCCTTTATAACCTAACCTTTACATCCCATCTTGTGATCACTCCTCTCATAATTTACACCATTTCTCTTCACTTTTCATTCAAACATTTCATCAAACACCTTCTTTGAAATGGTCAATTGTTTAACAAAGCTAAAATCAACTATCACAAGATGGACTTCATCAACCAAACTAACCCGCAACAGTAGCTCCATGTCTTCCTCCTCCAAGCAACAAGAACGGGAACAAAATCTTCATGTGGTCTACGTCGGAAAGTCTCGACGACAATATCTCGTGAACTCCAAAGTTTTTCAGCATTCTGTTTTTCAAGAGCTAGTTGATAGGTCTTGTTGCAATGGTGGATGTGATGATGGTGTTGTGGTTGTTTCTTGTGAGGTTGTTTTGTTTGAACATTTGTTGTGGATGCTTGAGAGTGCTGAAACTGAGGCACAATTTGGGTCCAGGGATGAACTTGTTGAATTCTACCATTGTGGTGCTTGTTGATGGATGATTATGCTTTGTTCTCTATATAACAATAGCAGTGAGTAAATCATTTCAATTGTTTTGTATTTTGATGGTGGTGTAAAAAAGAAAGTGAATTGATTATTTCAGTGTATTGAAGTGGATTAATATATATTATTGTAATGAATATTACTTGAATTAAACTTGAATTATGTGGGATGAGGTGTTATTTATTTAATGTGTTGTGAGTGATCTATTTGATGTTTTGAATTTTTTCCATTGAAAATATTTTAAAATAATAATATAAAATAAAATAAAAAATACTTAAGCACAACAAGAAAATAACATATTAACTACCAAAATTTAACTACAAATTATTTTCATAGCTAATCTCAATTTAATGCCTATTTTTTCAAGATCACTTGGCCTATTGTGGAGACTGGTGTGCAAGAAGCCATATGAGACTTTTTTTAATTCTAGTAAGATGTATAAAGCCCTTAACTTAACTGCTCTCTGATTACTCTTATACCCAAATCCCCCGCAGAAAAGACTATAAAGGATATAAGGCTTATTTGCATAAGGGAAAATAGGAAGATAAAACCTTAATTCAAAAGTGAGAGAGGTTATTTGTTATTATTGTATAGTTGTAATATTGTTTCAAGAGAAAGGAAAGATTAGTAGTTTATAACCAATTTTTATTGTTACCCTTGTGTTCTTATAAACCCTAACCCTTGTGGATTTCTTATTCATAAAGAAACCTATTATACTTTGTTTCTAAGGTATCTGATTCACAACACAAACAACTCTTAGAAATCACATACACACACACAGACATATATATATATATTTATATATATATATATATATATATATATATATATATATATATATAGAGAGAGAGAGAGAGAGAGAGAGTGAGAGGTTCAGAAATCACCATCGTTATGATTGTTCCATTCTCCAATGGTTTCCCAATGAAATATTTGGTATTACACTTAGTTTTTTAACAAAATTACAAGATGTTCAGTACAAATCACAATCCGAATAATACAGTACAAATCACAATCCGAATAATATTTAAAATATAAAATCTTCTATTTGAATCCTTGTTGACTTGTACACAATATCTACGATAGAGTCCTTGTGAAATATTTACTCAAAATTGTCTTAAATCTTCCAGCTCTAGGAATTTTACTCCAAACTCTCTGTTCTACAATAATATTTACTCGATCCTATTAGTATCTTAAGTCATGGACCGTCTGAAGATTGAGAAGAACTCCCACTTTCTCGATAGGCTTCCATATAACTATACCAAAGTAATTATGGAGAGAAGAACCTCCTTCTTTTCCGCTGGACTTATCAAAACTATCCACAATCAGAAACATAATTAGCAAACCTTTGAAATCTTAAGAAATATTCAAAGAAATTTAAATCCCAATAACAAACCTCCTCAAAGATCTCACACCCTAAGGATGAGAATTAGATCCAAACAAAAATGGATAAAGAAAGAGGCAGAAGATGAAAGATTTTGTTCGCAAACACTCAAAACTAGATTCAAAACTCTTTGAAAGTTGAAAGAACAAGTGTATTGTGAAATTTCAAATCAATAGTGAAAATGTATGTTTCCAACACTGAAAGATTTTGAGAGAAACGATTTATATATGTATTCCAGATCTAGCACAAAAATGAGAACATAATGATGTTTAATTTGAGTCATAAACAAAAAGTATGATTCAAGTCAAGATATGAAGTGATTTGAGTCAAGATCCAATAAGTAACAGAAAACTAACTTTTTGATTCAAGTCACACTTTTGTGATTCGAGTCATGAAAACATGTTATTTGAATCAAATTTACATATTCAAATCTCGTAGAAATGCAGTCTGAAGTGATATGAATCAAGAAATTTGTGGTCCCAATCAAGTTTCTATGATTCGAGTCATGGATGTTATGATTTCAATCACAACTGCGTGAAAACAATTCCTGGATACTCTATAACTTCGATTTGAGTCATAGAAATGTATGATTCGAATCACAGTTCCAGAATCTTATATTTTTTAAAATGTTAAGAGATTTTGAGATTCTACCGTTGTCATGACTTAAACCATTGTCAAAATTGGTTATTGATTCAAAACTTCAATAAACTGACTTAGAAGCATATTACTTATATTATAACCAAATAATTGGATTTATGCATCCGTAAAAAACAGATTTAAATCTCTAGACATTCAACTCCAAATTTTGTCAGCCAGACAAGAGCTCAAACTTGCCCATGATAATCTTCAGTAAGACCTCTTTAATACTCATCTCATTGAGCAGGTTAAGAGTTGTACTTAAAATCTTATTCGTCTGAACAAGTTGAAGAAAACATCATGATGCAAAACGCTAAATTTACTTGGCTTAAGCTAGGGGACAACAACACTTCATATTTCTATGTCTCTGTTAAGGACAGAAATAAGGAAAAAAAACCTTTACTCCCTAGAAGCTTTGAATGGTGATCTGTTGACTAGCCAGGAGGACGTAGAACATGAAAATTTGGATTTTTATACTAAACTTGTTGGCACCAAAGCTACCAATATAATTGGCATTGATGTCCCTTGTGTGAGAGATGGTAGAACTATTTATAGAGAAGATGCCCACCAACTCATCAGGCCTATTACTGAGAAAGAAATTTGGGAAGCTCTGACTAGTATAGGAAACAATAAAGCACCTAGAATTGATGGCTTTAATGCCTACTTTTTCAAGATCACTTGGCCAATTATGAAGACTGATGTGCAAGAAGCCATATGGTACTTTTTCAATTCTTGTAAGATGTATATAGCCCTTAACTGCTCTCTGATTACTCTTATACCCGAGTCCCCTGTAGCAAAGACCATAAAGGATATGAGGCTTATAACATGCTTTAGTAATTTATATAAAATTCTCTCTAAAATTCTTAGAACAAGGCTTGGAAAAGTTATTAGCACTATCATTGATCAATCTCAAACAACTTTTGTGCCTGGTAGAATAATTCTAGATAACATTTTGCTAGCTCAAGAACTTATTAGAGGACAATAGAAAGCATGTGTCACCTAGATGTATGCTCCAAATGGACATACAGAAGGCTTATGACACTGTGGAGTGGGAAGCATTGGCTCAGATTATGAAAGAGTTGGGATTTCCTCAAGTATTCATTAACTGGACGGTGGCAAGTGTAACTTCTATTTCATATAGGTTTTCCATTAATCTATTCAAATTTATTGGTAGATAAACATGGCCTAAGGCAGGGTGATCCCATGTCACCTCTCTTATTTGTGATTGTTATGGAATATTTACATAGGTTCCTGCTTGGCCTAAAGATGAGTCCTAACTTCAACTTTCACCCATCGTCAATCTTTGTTTTGCAGATGAAGTTTTGCTCTTTGCTAGAGGAGATGTTGGATCCATTAAGCTACTTATGAACAGAGTGAATGAGTTCTCCATGGCTACTGGTCTATTTATTAGTATCCAAAAAAGTAAATTTTTTTGTGTTGGGGTGGATAGTAATACCAGAATTCATCTTCAGTTGGAAACAGGTTTTGATCATGGTACCCTTCCCTTCAAATATTTAGTTGTACCTCTGGACTATAAGAAACTCTCTGTTAACAACTGCCAGACTCTTTACAACAAGATGTTGCAAAGACTTAAGCATTGAAGCACAATATTTCTCTCTTATGATGGTAGACTCTAATTTGTGAAAAGTGTGTTGTTCTCAATTGCAAACTACTGACTATAAATATTCCCACCGCCCAAAAGAGTTATTCACCACATTGAAGGCCTTTGCAAGAGATTCCTTTGGACTAGAAGTGAGAATGCTAGTAAGAAGGCTCTCATAGCTTGGGATCATGTTTGACTCTGTTGTTGCAGGAGGTTACAATATTGTTTCACTTGTTGAATGGAGCAAAGCTTCTATTGGGAAATATTGTGGAATATTTGTTAGAAGAAAGATAGATTATGGATTCGTTTGATTCAAATCTATTACATGAAGGGGAGTGAGGTTGCTGATTATCACCCTTGATCTCATTGCTCATGGATAGTGAAAGCTATCTTTAAGCACCAGGCCATGATGATCAATTCTACTGTCTGGAATTCTTTTCACATTGCTGGCAGGTACAAAACTAGACAGATGTATGACATGATCCGTGGTAGCAAACCCAAGGTTGAATGGAGGAAAGTTCTCTATGGTAACCTTGTTAGACCTAGGGAAATTTTCACATTGTGGATGGCATGCAGACAGAGATTGCTCACAAAGTACATGATTCGAAAACATAGGATTCCAACCGATGATGTTTGTGTTTTCTATGATTTTCAAGAAAGTTGTAAGCACTTATTTTTTTATTGTGGAGGGACAAAACCTATATGGAAGCAAGTGCCAAATGAGTTTAGTTTTATGCATGAACCATGTCAGTGGCAAGATGAGCTTAATTAGGTTATTCAAAATTGTAAAAAGGAAAATGCAATAGGAGTAAAATTATGGAGATTGCAAATGCCGAGACGGTGTATCACACGTGGAGTATGCAATAGTATTCAAAGCAGCTGTATTAAAGAGATGATACATAGGTGCATTGAAAAAGATAGAAGGCTTGTAGCTTTTTGTAGAAGAATGTGATTTTCTTTGTATGTTTGGTCTTTTGGTCCTCTTGTAGCCTGAATCTACAAATCAACATGTTCTTCGTTGTTTTTGGTAATAAATATAATCTTTATTAAAAAAAAGAATAAATTGATAAGTTATTAAATTAATGGTATTTCAAAATTTTATCAATAATATGCTATTAAAAAAGTCATTAGAAACATGAATCAAAATCTAATATATTGGATAAATCAAAATCTGATTATTTTGATAAAAGTTAAGTAGTCACAATTTTTTCATTGTATGAATATAGACAACCCCTAAAATTATTAAAAGAAGTTGAAAAAAAGACAGTTGTTAAAAGATAAAAACAAAAACTTCTCATTTTGGAAAACCTTTCACAAGATACCAATAAAATACAAAATGGTTTTTCTATTCCCCATATAATTTTCCATTTTTAGTTGTGTCTAAACAGTGGGCCTTTACACATGTTTAGTACTTCACATTACATCATCATCATCACTTTCTTAAACCATGTCTCCTTTATAACCTAGCCCTTCCATCCCATTTTGTGATCACTTCTCTCACAATTTACATCATTTCTCTTCACTTTTCATTGAAACATTTCATCAAACACCTTCCTCAAAATGGTCAATTGTTTAACAAAGCTAAAATCAGCTATCACAAGATGGACTTCATCAACCAAACTAACCTGCAACAGTAGCTCCATGTCTTCCTCCTCCAAGCAACAAGATCTTCATGTTGTCTACGTCGGAAAGTCTCGACGACAATATCTCGTGAACTCCAAAGTTTTTCAGCATTCTGTTTTTCAAGAGCTAGTTGACAGGTCTTGTTGCAATGGTGGATGTGAAGATGGTGTTGTGGTTGTTTCTTGTGAGGTTGTATTGTTTGAACATTTGTTGTGGATGCTTGAGAGTGCTGAAACTGAGGCACAGTTTGGGTCCATGGATGAACTTGTTGAATTCTACCATTGTTGATATATGTTATTGCAGTGAATATTGATTTGAATTATGAGTTATCTATTTGATGTTTTGAATTTGTTCTGTTAAGAAATATTTTAAAATATTAATAGAAAATAAAATAAAAATTAGTTAAATTTGTTTATATTTTGGTTTATTGGAAATATATTTATTATTTGGTGATACTATAGTTCTAGAATATAGTTGGTCATATATCTATATAGTTTATTTATTATACGCTATGTCATTGTTTTATAATTATATTTTATGATAAATTATAATTTTAAATAAAATTTATTTTAAGATATTAATACTCCATCAAAATTACAAATTAAGTATTTATCTTTTTATTATTATAAATTTTTTCGAGAATATTATATTTTATATAACAAAAAACTCAAGATATATTTAATATATTGAGAAACAAATTTAATTATATAATATTAATACTCTCTTTATTTAATTACGGAATTTTATTTTATTAAAAAAGTGGAGGATTGAAGATGTAGTTTATTTATGATCTAGCATAAATAAGAAATAGATTCGAATAATATTAAATACAACTATTACATGTTATAAAAGATCCATCCAATTTACATACCGGAAAGAAAAAAAACTTTAAACTTTTCATAATTCTCTACAACATATAAATCCAAAAAAATTATGAAAGCCTTAATAATTTGAAGAATTATGTGAATTTTTGTCTTAAAATTGATTTTATTTATTTATTTATTAAAACCACACTTTAAATACTCATATTTATAATGATAGAGAGCAATTCGTTTTTCACATTATCTTAAATTTTATGATAGACATGCATTCTTATTTTTGTTTGGCATATATCAATCTATATTTTTCATGAAAATCTTCTTCTGACAGTTCTTCATCGTTAGATTCATCATCATTTTGATTATTTCTCTTCAAATTATTCAATAGAAAGTGTATCCCTTCTATTAAATTATATTCAGTATATGTTAATATGTAGATAACTAAAATATTATGATGTCATGCATATCATGTTTAAAACATTAAAATATTATTTATTAAAACTTAACATTTAGTCTATTTTTAGTTATAGATTAACTAATATATATATATATATATATATATATATATATATATATATATATATATATATATATATATATATATATATATATATATATATATATATATATATATATATATATATATATATAATTAAACTAATGATATTTCAAAATTTATCAATAATATGCTATTAAAAAATCATTAGAAACATGCAATATAAACTTTCGTAAAATAATGTTTATTAAAACTACCATAACAAATTTATAGAACCAGAGTGAGTTTTATTTTTTTATTGAGAGTTACTGAAATTCAAATTTTGATGTATTTTAACGGAATTAAGAACCTATTTTACTCATATTTTTAATACCAATTTATTGGATAAATTTAAATTTTGAATATTTTGATAAAAGCTAAATGATCTCAATTTACTCATTAGATGAATATAGACAATTTCTAAAATCAATAAAAATGAAAGACAAAAAAAAAGGATAAAGATGTAAAAACATAAAAAGAAAAACCTTTTAATTATGAAAAATCTCTAACAAGATATCAATAAAATAGCAAAAGGTTTTTCTATTCTCCATAAAAAGTGTGCCTAACACATGTTTAATCCTTCACTTTACATCATCATTATCACCACTTCCTTAAACAATGCCTCCTTTATAAACTAACATTTCTTGTGATCAATCCTCCCACAATTTACACTTTTTTTCTCAAAACTTTTCAACTAAACATTTCATCAAATACCTTCATCAAAATGATCAAGTCATTATAAGAAAACAATATTTCAGTCTCGTGGTTTTCACGTCGCTATAAAAAAGAAATCACGAATGTTTTAAAATAATAAAAAAATCATGTTCAGTTTTTCATGTGGAGAAGGGATAAATTTAAAAAAATTATATAGTGACGTGAAAATTACATCGCTACCATAAAGTTAAAATAAAGATTAAAAAAAAATCAGTTTTATGTTTCAAATTCACGTCGGAGAAATTTGAAATTTTTTAAAAATCTATAATGTCATAATTATCATGCCACTACTGAAATTTTAAATTTAAAAAAATTAAGGTTTAATACAAGTTTTAGTTGTTGGAATATTTTAATAATTTAGTAATATATTAATATTCCAATAATTATGTGGCCAAATATATTTATTTAATTGTATTAGCTATTTTATCAAATAAAGTGCCTTGAATAAATTATGTGATCAAATAATGTTAAAAGGTTGTTTAGATTTTATTTAGGAATTATTTAATTAATTAATTGATTAAATAATTTGGTATGGGCTCAAATATGAGTGGATGTCATGATGGCCCGTTCAGGAATAATGGGAACCCTAATTGGCCGTCACACTATATATAGGCTATGGTCCCCAATATACCATACAACAAGCAGTTTACCTCTTCTCCCCATCTGAAGAGTGTTCAAGGCATTAGGAGTACCGGTTGAGGAAGATCCACAAGCCAACAAGTGTTAGTCACTTGTCTATACAATTTCTAACTTTCAGGATTACCGTCAACAAAAAACTTTTCTCAATAGATCCAGGTATTCCTGCAATCTCTTCTCTCATATACTAACATGTCGTAGATCTAGTAATTATATACATGTTTGTATTATCTATTCTATTTCGCACTAAAGTATATAACATAATACGTAGAACATGTATATATATGTCTAATAGTTATTGACTTAATTCTAACAATTGATATAAGAGCAGGTCTTCATGTTTAGTTTATTGAGATTTGTCCTCTAAACATTAAAGTTTATTTATTTTGGATCATGAAACATATATTTGAAATTCAAAGTTTTTTTTTTAACATTCATATATATGTTTTAAGAGGAATGAAGTTTTAATGAAAATTTTTCAATATTTTTTTTTTGTTACACTTACTTTAAGTTGATTTGTGTATTATATTTATTTTCAAAAGAGTTATATGGATCCAGGATCTTCCATATTTTGTGTGAATATGTTAAAATAAATTTGGTTATAATATATATTTAAATGATATTTGTTTTAGTGATCATATTTGAAATTATATTTGTGATTTGAAAACTATAATATGTAAGGAACTATTTTAAGTTATAATTCCTAGAATTATATTTGTGATAATGGAAACTTTTTAATTTGACTTTGAAACTATATGATAAAGATTTATTTGAAAAATATTTGTGAAAATTTTGGTTTTATTTTAACGATATGTTATTTAATAGTAGTATATATTATGCTAAATATATTTGGAATCACATATATTGTTATGATCGATGATTGAAAATCATAAAATTAGATTTCTATTAAAGATTTTGATTTTCAACATTTTATTTGTGGCTAGAGAGTATATATTTAGAAATATATATTTATGTCAATCATTTGGGAAAGATAAACATTGAATTTAAATCTTATTTTGGTTATTTGATTCTTGGTTTTATAATCAAATCCTTTTTTTTTATTTGATTTTTTAGTTATTGTTTTACCTTTCATTTTTATTCGCATAAAATATGCACATGGATTTAGATTTTTGAGAGATAAGATAAATACTAATTTGTTTAATATATATTTAGTTATTATATATTATTTATGGAAATATTTTTGAATATTTTGAATGACTCTTTAAAATTATAAGGTAAAACTAGAGATTTGAATATTTTAGATTTTAGAATTGGTTTTGTTGATTCTAAAATGATTTATTTAAAGAATTATTTGGTGTATATGTGAATTTGTTTGACATTTATTTGGGATATATAAATATTTAATATTTATCTGATTTGAAGTTATGCATTTAGCATGATTATGTTATTTGAGTTTATTGTTATTAAGTTTTATACAATTTTTCTTAATTATGCAATTTGTATAAATTCATAAAAATTATGTTTTATTGGGAATTATTCTCACACTAAATGAATACAACCTACATTTGTGGGTGGTACCTTTTAAATTTAAGACTATTTCCATTGAATTTATTAAAATGTCGAGCAATTTTGGTTGAGTTGATTGAAATAACATGTTGCAAAAGTAATCTTTGTTGTGTAAATTTGATTCAATCAGAATTACAAAAGATGTAATATGTAATTGTTCATGCGAACTGTTATGGTCGGCCAAAAGGAAGACACAGTTTGGCCGAACAATTGCATACTTGTGATGGTAAATATGTAGTAATTATTAATTTTATCCATGTGGATAATGATTGATGTCAAAGACATCCATTATCAGACCGGACTTATTACTAATGTTTGATCATTGCGTGAAAGTACCGTTTACAGTTAATTCTTGCAATCAAAGATTGAGAATTAATGGTGTGTTTGGTATCTTGTTTGAGTCTTTTTAATTTATAAGTAAAGATGAATGTTTATATAATAATTTATTCACATATCAGTAATGATGTTGTATGAGTGTAAATCTTTCAAGTGTTTATTTGATTGCACTCACACATATAAGGTAAACATGCGGCGATTGTAAGAATTTATCGTTTATCAATATTAATTGCCAGTGTTTTATCATTGTAACAAAATACCACTAGCAATTCATATTGTTGTCTAAAGATTTGACATGAATGATGCACTTGGTATTTTTGGAATAAAATATGAACATTATATTCTTGGATAAGACCTTACATAGGGATGGAGAAACTCAAATTCTCTCACAATTAATATTTTTAAAGTGAGACTCAAGTTTAAAAGGTGAGTACACTCCAAATTACACATGTCTATGATCTTAAACCTTCTCAATCTAGAGACATTATAGATTTTATTTAAAATGATATATATTTTGTCCTATTATCTTTGCTTAAATTCTAGTGCTTCTACAGCAATAAAAAGAAGGAAAAATTCTCATTGGATTGATTACTTTTCATTAAGATTATTAAGCAAAGAATATATCAGAAGCACATTATGAAATTATTTAATCTTGCTAAAGCGCTATAGTTTCGTCAATTATGTGATTTTGTCGAAAATTTAGCATATGGTATTCTCTTTGCACAATTAAGTTTATAACTATTAAAGTTAGAAATTATTCTTTAATAGAATAATTTCATAAAGTGTGCAATAAATAAGAGATTATATCAAGGGAAAATAAAATAGTGTTCATTCATTAAATACCTCTAAGGATAAGAGCAAATAAAGAATTATAAGAAAATATTATCTGAACTGACAAATGCTCAATGGTGTTGAAAGATACATCAATTTAAAGGGGACAAATTTGGTGAAGATTGGTGTTTTGTTATTATTATTATTATTATTATTATTATTATTATTATTATTATTATTATTATTATTATTATTACTATTATTATTATTATTTAACTATTTTAGATTGTCATTATAAGCCTAAATTTGTATTTAAAAGACAATTTGGTGAATGAATAAAGTTTTGTTTTAATATGATAACTTCTTCTTTTTTTTAAATGATGGATTCAATTTGTCTTTTTTTAAATTCAAATATTATTATAGTTAATTCAGTCATGACTTGTGACGATTTATAATTGTTGAAAAGTTTGAGAAATATAAACTTTAGTCTCAATTTAAAGAATATTTTGAGACATATATTATAATGTTTCTTGAGAATATTGAGTTTGGGGGAGATATGGTCAAAGAACAAAATTGAGTGGGAAAGAATTGGTTTTTAACTCAATTCATATAGTTGTTATTTATATAACAAATTTGGACCCACATACGGATATTATTGTTCTTTCTCTCAATTAAATTAAGAAAGTTATTCTTGAAGATCAAACTCAACATCCTCAAGAATGAGAGCATCAAGTGTCATAAAGAATTGACAGAAAAGATAAATTTTATTCGGTAAGATTGAAAGACTCTATTATGATAGGTGTGACACTTGTTACTTGTTATAATTTTGGAGTTTCATAAGATGGATATCAAGTTAGTGTTTCTTAATGGCGACATTAAGAAATACAATATGGTGCTAGGAGAGAAAATTATGTGTCAATATATACAAAGTTTATGGTTTGCAGTCAAATAAAATTCATTTATGAGTTAATGAAATTGTCTCATTAGTGTTACCACAATATTTCATAATGTAATTGTCTCGTTTGGTTTTGAGATGTCTATTATGAAAAATTATTGGGTTTTACAAGTTCAGTGGGAGTAAGTTTATGTACCTTGTTTAATGTGTCGAATTTATTTATATTATTTAGTCAGCAATAATATATGATTGTTGTGCGAAATCAAGAAATCTCTAACAAAAGTTTAGAGATGAAAGATCTTGGGCACATCTCTTTTGTATTAGGTATTTAGATACTTAGATATTATTCTCAAGGTATCATCCGGTTTTCACAAAAGGTTTATGTATATATCAATAAAGTTGAAAATAAAATCGACATGAAAGACAATAAACTAGGGCATGTCTCGGTTGTCAAGGTAGGCTATTAAGTCTCAATTATTTTATTTTTTTTACTTTTTATTTATTTTTTGGGAATCTTATGTATATACATACGGAATAAGCGTATATATAATGAGATCATTTGGTAGATACGAAAAATTCAAGTTTTGAATTGTTGAAATGAGACAACCATAAGGATTGTTATAGAGAACAAAAGAACTTGTGCTCACATATTAGAGATGGAATGATTTGGAGATCATCAGGATGTTCGACTCTAATTCTTTTGGATGTCTATATATAATGGATATCCTAATTCAAGAAATAACTATAAATATTTATGTCACTTGGTTGCATATAGTATAAGGTTTTGAAAGACAACTCGGGCTATATTGTGACATAAGTTTGTCGGATAATGTTTCAACAATTGTTTTATAAAGTTCATTTACTTATAAGTTGTTGTTGAAGGATATAACATATAGATAGAAATTGTATGTTATATGACTTACTAATCAAAGACTTGACATATTAGGTATTTGATATGATTGTTGTCACTAAAGATGTCCTAGATTAGTGGGAGTCACTCATTTTTTACGTTTTATAATATTGTTTCGATATCGATACAAACTTTATGTTAAGATTATCTGCAGAAATAAAGTTTATGAGGTTATTATTGTTATAACCATTTTTGTATCGTTTGTGCAAATATTGAATTTGCAAACTTCAGTTTGATCTCAATAAAGAATTCAGTTGGACCAATTGGAAATAGACATGATTCAGAGATCACATTACATGAAATTTCCATGCCACTCATCCATATCGATCTATGTCATCAATTATGTTGATGTGGTGGTCGTCGGGGTTCCGTCACGTTATACGTTAGTGACGGCAGCCGCGATGGTCCCATTATTGATGTATAAGGTGTACCAGATTGTAAAGTTGAAATCTAAAGTTAAATAACATTCAGATGCGCGCCTAAAGAATTATGATATAATTATTAAGATATATTGGCCAAGTGGGAGATTGTTGGAATATTTTAATAATTTAGTAATATATTAATATTCCAATAATTATGTGGTCAAATATATTTATTTAATTGTATTAGCTATTTTATCAAATAAAGTGTCTTGAATAAATTATGTGATCAAATAATGTTAAGAGGTTGTTTAGATTTTATTTAGGAATTATTTAATTAATTAATTGATTAAATAATTTGGTATGGGCTCAAATATGAGTGGATGTCAGGATGGCCCGTTCAGGAATAATGGGAACCCTAATTGGCCGTCACACTATATATAGGCTATGGTCCCCAATATACCGTACAACAAGCAGTTTACCTCTTCTCCCCATCTGAAGAGTGTTCAAGGCATTAGGAGTACCAGTTGAGGAAGATCCACAAGCCAACAAGTGTTAGTCACTTGTCTATACAATTTCTAACTTTCAGGATTACCGTCAACAAAAAACTTTTCTCAATAGATCCAGGTATTCCCGCAATCTCTTCTCTCATATACTTACATGTCGTAGATCTAGTAATTATATACATGTTTGTATTATCTATTCTATTCCGCACTAAAGTATATAACATAATACGTAGAACATGTATATATGTATAATAGTTATTGACTTAATTCTAACATTAGTCCCTTAACTTAATTTAATATTACGTCTTACTCCTTTAACTAAAAATCGTTACAAGTTTGCCTGTTAACTTCATTTATGTTATACTATTATTTGGTCTCTTCCGTCAGTTTATGACAACAAAAATGTTAAGTTATGGTGACGTGGATGTACAACAAGGCTCAAGGTCCAAATATAACTCAACATTTATACTATAAAATAGGATTTTCTCTTAAGTTTCTCAGAAGGTGAATAACATTAATCTAAGAAACTTAAGTGGAAATCCTATTTTATAGTACAAATGATGAGTCACATTTAGATCTTGAGTCTTGTTGTACATCCACATCACCATTTTTTGTTGTTGCCAGAATTTGACAGAAGGGACTAAATAGAGTAACGGAAGTGAAATTAAGGGACTAATTTATAACGTTTTTTAATTAAGGAACTAAAACGAAACATTAAATTAAGTTAAGGCACTTGGGGAATAAATATGTACACACACAAAAATAGAAATAGTTATGGGGAAAGTAGACGTGACTCACACACTTTATTTATTCCATTAAAAAATATTTTTAAATAATAATATTAAATAAATTTAAAAAAGTTAAGTTTGCTTATATTTTGTAAACAATATAGTTTTTTTTTAAACAATGGAATTAATTAAAGGGAAAAAAAAGGATTCTCCAACTCATTACAAAAACTAAAAAAACTCTCAAAAGGAGCACTATAAAAAATCCAAAGGGAACTTATTCCAATCATAAAAATCATAGACCCTACTAGAATTATGCCTTAAAGTCAAGCACCGACAGAAAATAAGAATAATCTGGTGGAATATGAAACCAACATTTCAAATTTCCCCATTGAAGATAATATTGTTTCTCGAACACCAGATACTCCAACACGATATAAACCATATTGAACACACCGACTTCTCGTTACACCTACCTTTCAAAAGCCAAAACCAAGACAATGCATGCTCACAGCAGCCTTGAGCATCCATCTGCGGAAAACCAACCCATCTAAGGACCTTATCCCACACCAACACGGCTTTAGGACAAGAAAACAACACATGAAAAATACTTTCGTTCTCCATAAAACAAAGTACACACACTTTATCATGATCAGAGGAAATAATCTCTTTATTCGTAAGCTTCAACCGGGTAGGAAGTCTATCGATAATCATTCTCCATGCAAATACTTTAACCTTCAAAGGAATATTAGATTCCCAAAGAATTTCCATAATGGAACTTTCCGATTCATCCAAAACTATTCCTTTCAAATCATCTGTGTTGCCTTGTAAAAAGACTTAACCGAAAAAATCTTGTTGTCCTCCAGAAGTCACTCTCAGGCGTCGCCCCGCTCCAAACTCGGAATAATAGAATCCAACACCTCCGATAATGAACACAACTTATCTGATAAATCTTCAAAATCACAAATCAGCATCGAATCAAGATTCCACGACCAAATATCATCCCTCCAAAATCCCATTTGCAAAACTGTCCAAAATTTTGACTTGGAATTCTGGTACAGTAACGGAAAAAGGCTACTCAACTTCTGAAAACCAGTCCAATTCTCGTGCCAGAATAAAATTAAACTTCCGTTCCCAAGAATCGACTTCACATATTTACAGAAATTCATCCCTATCGGTATGGAAGGAACTGCCATAAGATCTCTAAACCATAATGAATATGCTGCTAAATTTCCTATAGTCGAACTGTTCAGGATGCGGGCAGCCATGTTACAATACCGATTTCGGATAATCAGTCTCCAAAGTTCATATTCATGTTTTAGAAATTTCCACTTCCATTTTAAAATCAAAGTGATATTGAATAAACCTACATGCTTAACACTAAGACCACAAGCTTTAGATTTACAAAGATTAATCCAACTAACCCACGTTATATTATTGCCACTTCTCGACCCGGACTATAAAAAACGTCTTTACATCGAAATAATATCTTTAATGATTTTACTTGGAGCTTTAAAAAAAAAGATAAATAATGAATGGAAAAATTCACCAAAACAGAACTTAATAAAGTAATCTATTTTTAAATATAGTTGATAAATACATGTTTTATTTGTTGAAAACTATAACTTCTATAATTTAGTTTGTCACATATCTATAATTCAATTATTCAATGTTATTCTTTTGTTTTATAATAAATTATAATTCTAAAGAAAGTTTATTTGAAGAGATTAGTACTCCATAAAAATTACTCGTAAGAATTTATCTTTTTATATTAAAAAATTGTTTAAGAGTATTAAATTTTATATGAAAAAAACTAAAAATATATATGATATAATGAGAAGAGAATTTAATTATGTAATATAATTACTCTCATTATTTAATTAATGTCTCTTATTTAATTAAAAAAGAGAAGAATTTTAGACGTAGTTTATTTATGATCTAGCAAGAATATAAAAATAGATTCGAGACACATCAATTAAAATGATAGGATGAACGTCAGATAGTAATATGATTAAGTTAAACTCCGATGCAATGTTGGAATTGCCTCTGGATGTGGTGGAGTGATTCCGGATGATAATTGAAAGTGGATCAGTCGGTTTGCTAAATCATTAGGATGTTGTAGTGTTTTTGTAGTGGAATTGTGAAAAGTTATTGAAAGTTTGAAGCTCACTCGTTAAGATGTTGTAGTGTTTTTATAGCGGAATTGTGGAAAGTTCTTGAAAGTTTGAAGCTCGCTCGTTAGGATATTGTAGTGTTTTTATAGCAGAATTGTGGGAAGTTCTTGAAAGTTTGAAGCTCACTGAAGAGTTAGGATTGCGAAAGATGGTGATCAATGTAGACTTGATAGAAGTGGTAAATGCAACTGAAAATGGGAGTATGAGAAATGGGGAAGGTGCATGCCTTATTAAAAGGATTTGTAATTTGATTGATATGCATGATGTTGTGAGATTGGAGCATGCGTATCAAGAATAAAAAAAGTGTGTTGATGCGTTAGCTAACATTAGTTGTGTTTTTTATGTAGAGTTGGTCGTATTTGAGTATCTACCGAGTGTAATCTCTAGATTACTAGAAGATGACATTAGAGATGTAACTGCTATAGTGGTGTTTTTATAGTATTTAATTTTTCTATTAGGCTTAGGCCTTATTTTTTATTTTAAAAAAAGTAATATTAAATTCAATTATTGCAAGAAAGAAAAGATTCATCCAATTCACAAACACATAAACTTTAAACTTGTCAAACTTCGTCGTAACTCTCTACAACATTTAAAGACTATAATATCCCAAAAACTTATGAAAACAACATATTCAATTACTTGATGCATTCAAATTAGACTACCACAATATGCCTTAACACTCCACACCTTTTTTTAATAATCAATTGGATTAACTCAAAAGAGCACAAGGGGTACTAAAAACCCTTACAAGAAACAATAACGGGAAATTACTTTCGTTTGATACTACCAGAGACGCAAACCACTCATAAAAGGAACAAGAGTGGGCCAAAATAAATTTAGAACAGAACTACCTCCAAGACAAAAACTTAATAGAGTTTAACTCATCTATAACACTAAAGGGTTCATCTCTAAAAATAAAATTGTTCATGTTCCTCCAAATGCACCAAACAGAAAATGCCCAAATTAAGTTACCAATATCATTACTAGTCTCTTTCCTCATGCTTCTATCGAAATAGACAAAAGAATCGACACGGTTTGAAGTCCTCTCTACTTCTAGGCCAAGCCAATTCTCCACACCTCTCCAAACTCTAGTCGCATACGTACACTACATGAAAAGGTGGAAACATGTTTTGACATAGCTACCACATCCTATGCAAAACGAACTGGAACTGCCAAAATTGATACCTCTCTTAGCCAACTGATCTCCCGTAGACTTTATATCCCGAAAAAGCCTTCATAAAAACACATGGACTCTGGAAGGGAGTTTGGATCTCCACAAAATCTTCATCATTGTTGTCGTATCGAATTCCATGGCTAAGGGCAATCCAACTTGTATTAACAAATCATAACAAGAACATACCCCGTTAAAACATTATCGTCCTCGAAGTTCCATACAAAACTATTCTTGATCCACTTGAGACAACAAAAGAACAAACTCTTCCATCTCGCAATGCAAATAGGAACCTAGAATAAAAGAAGGTATATGAAATTCCAATAACAACAGAGTCACAATAAACTCCCATATCTGCCACAAAATCTTTCTAAAAAGAGAATGGATTGAACAATAATGGGAAGGCATTGTTTATAGGACGATTACGCAACCAACAACAATACCAGAAAGGAAAATGTTTCCTATTACCCAAAACCCTCTAATAGCATTCGAAAAAAAGATCCAAATATTTATCTTTATCAAACCCTATCGACCTTAAGTCTCGCCACCAAATGGAATTTGATTTACGACCATTATAACCATCATTGCATATGACTACCATCCCAAAATTATGGGATTGATGCACATACATGTACTCAAGGATACCTTCCAAAGAGTTCCTTCAATCGATATAAATATCCACCTCCATTTTAACAAAAGAGACTTGTTGAAAATGGATATATCCTTGATCCCAAGAACACCTAGATCTTTCAGTAAACAAATATGCTTCCAACTAATCCAATGAATATTCTTTTTAGATGACAAAATGCCCTACAGGAAATTAGATTGAATTTTGGAGATCTCCTTTATAATAAACGCTTGAGCCTTATAAAAAAAGTGTGAAGTTAGGGATATTGTTCAACACTGAGTTAATCAAGGAAACTCCCCCCCCCAATAGACAAGTTTTTGCCTATCTAGACATTTAGCTTATTCCTTAACACTTCAACCACCTGTTTCCACAATTTGATATTTTTTGGATTATCCCCTACCATAATCCCTAGGAATTTGAAAGGAAGCATACTCACCTTGAAATGTAAGAACATTGTCGCTGCTTCAATGAAATATCTCTTTAATTCTAATTTTGAAGAAGTTTACTTTAAGACTTGAGACCAATATGAAACCTTTGAGTAATACCTTCACACACCAAAGGTTGTACCAAATCCCTTCTCCATCATTTTCAAATTGGACAACATTGTGGGAAACACCTTTAGTCACCTTAAAACCTTTGAAGAGAGACAAGTCTTCAACCTTCTTCATAAGACCACTCAAACCTTCCATAACTAATGTAAATAGAAAGGGAGACAATGGGTCTCCTTTCCTAAGCTATTTTCTAACATGAAAATACTTTGATGCACTTCCATTAATTAGAACCGACATAGTTCTGTTGAACACTAACTTCTCCATCAACTTCTGCCAATTTGGACCAAAATTCATCTTACGCAACATGAATCTTATGAAATCCCAACTAACATAATCGTAGGCCCTTTCAAAGTCATCCTTCAAAATAAAACACTCTTTCTTGGAACGCTTCGCAAAGTCTAGAACCTCGTTAATTACCACTACACCATCTAACATGTTTCTACCAGCCACAAAAGTTGTTTGTTTCTTAGAAACAAGACTTCTAGTAACTTTCTTCATCCGGTAGCTAACACCTTCGACAATTTTTTTGGAATAAACTAACCAAACAGACATGTCTATAGTTAACCAAATGTTGAGGATTAACATCCTTAGGAACAAGCGTCAAGAAAGAAGCCATGGCTTCCATGGTCAAAGTTTGTTTAGTATGAAAGTCCTCCACAAACATGACCACACCGTACTTTACAAAATCCCAACAATTATGCAAGAAACTAAAAGAGTAACCATCAGGACCTGGACTTTAGATCCATCACAGTTCCAAACCACTTCCTTGATTTCAGCTTCCAAAAAAGGAACCTTTAAGTTGCTTCTTACGACATCAGATAGACTCCCCAAGTCCACTTCGTTAAGGAATGGCCTTGAGAAGACTACCTCTTTGAAAATTTCTAGGAAAAAATTATGGACCTTGCTTTTGACATTTTCCACTTCCTCATTTCTACCTTCTACAATGTTGACCTAGGAAATAAAATTCCTTTTATACCTAGCTTTCACCCTATGAGAAAAGCAAGAATTCTTATCTTCGTCCTTTAACCAAAGAGCTCTGGACTTCTGTCTAAGAAAAATTTCCTTCAAACAAATGCAATCCCACACCTCATTTGTCACAAGAGCCCTTTTCTCAGCCAACACTTCAGTATTCGAGGCCTCTGGATTAACAACCTCAAAGTCTAGCTCATTCAACATTTTAACGGCATCATCTACCTTCAAGTTAACCCGACCAAAGACATCAATATTTCAACTCTTCAATCTACTCTTGAGTAACCTTAATTTTTCTTTCAAAACAAAATTACCTCTACCAGAAACAACAAGGGTCTTTCATTCATCTTTTACAAAATTAACAAAGTCCCTATGGGAAAACCATATGTTATTGAACTTGAACGGTTTTGTCCTTAATTCTCTTTACAAGCTTTTAACCAAACCAGAGAGTGATCTGAAATGTCCCTTACTCCAATAAACTGCCCCACTATCTTCCACTTCTCAGCTATCCCATCAGAAATGAGGAACTTGTCAATTATGCTCATAGCAGAACCAGATATGTTGAACCACGTAAATTGCCCTCCTAGGATTGGGACATCCATGCAGTTGAGATCAGAAATGAACCTGCAAAAACCTTTCATCTCTCCTATTTTACTTCTATCACACAAAACTTTTCTTTCAGAATCGCGAGAAACAACGTTGAAATCACCTCTGATTAATTAAACTCCACTATTAAACTTCCTCAACGACTCTTGAATGCAACTAGTTTTTTATGTCTATGAAAAATAATATAATAAAGAGATTTATAGTTGAATCTAATAATATAAGGTAGGAAAAAAAAATTAACTTCAAATGTTGAGATTGTTGAGAAAATAATTGCGGTATTACAATATAAAGATCTTATAATTAAGTGATGGTTTCTTTTTCACTAGAAAATAATCATTGAAACAAGTTGCTTCAATGATTGTTAAATGCGAGGACGATTGTTTCTTATGGCATTAATTCATGTCATTCTAATTATGATACTTAATTATAAATATGTAAGATTTTATTTTTGGTAAATTATTGAACTTTTTACCATAAATCCTAAGCATCGGTAAAGAAAAATATCTTGAAACCTATTTAAAATCCATTTTGATTCTCCACAAGATGTCTTGAAACTCTTATATTTTTATTAATGATAAAATGGGTAAGAAACTATATACCTATAAAGGTAATAATCTATGAGTGTATCTTAAATTTTATTTGCACTTTATAGAAATACTAAGATTCAAAATTGGAACTTAGCCATCGATGGAAACTTTAGTTTTAAAAAACTTAAAAACCTATCGATTAGGATAAATAATGATATTGTTAACCCATATTTATTATTTGATCATATTTTTCATTGGAAAATAGCATCTCAGATTCATGTCATCCAACTGAAATGACGGCAGGATAATGAGCATCTTGGGTTTATTGTGCAAAAGAAATTTTAGTTAAAATTTGTCAAAAAGAAGAGAATGAAAGCTCTAAAAGATTTAACTTAAATTTTGTTAAAACTTAAATGTTGAATATGATGTCGGAAAAGATGTCATAGCATAAGGATTCAACATCTTTGTCTGTTATAAACAAATTTTGTAGCAGGTCTGTTTTGAAGAATTTGAGAGATTTTATCTACAGTCATCAACGCATGGATCAAAGAATAATTGGTTGGATTATTTGAAGCCCATGGACAACTGAAGATTATAAATAGAAGACCTAGACTTAGGCCAAAAATAACAAGTCTTATTTTGTAACACTTTTGAAAAAGTAGAAAATAAGGGTTTAGGGTTTTGAGAGTCGTTGGCTTTCTTGTATTGTAAATCACCCTTTGTATCAGTTTGATACGTTGTGGTAGACATAGTTAGCTAACATAATAAGAAACCCGTAGGTAATGAGTTATGTATTGTTCTTGGATGAAGCTTTTAAGCATATCCAAGTATGTTTGTTAGTCAAGAGTCTTGGCTGAACTTTGTATTGAAATGAGGGTCTTTCAAGTAGAATGATGCAGTTATTGGGATTGTAACTGTTAGAAATCACAGGTGATGATTAAAGGGAGTGAGATGAGTTTCTCTTATCGAAGATGGGGTTCTTAGATAAAGGTTACATTGGGTAGTATTAGGTAAAATGGTGGTTGTTTACTTGTAAATCGGAGGTTGTTTATAAGAAATAATACTACTAATAGTGTGATCTTCTTCCTGACTTGGTAACCTCCAGAGCAGGTGAGTTGCACTGAACTGAGTTAACATATCTTGTGTTATATGCAAATTTACAACTATGTTCTTTTGCTTATTGATTAACATGTCGTAACAGATGTTGGAACATTTGTCATGTCAGTGTGTTTATATTTTTAATATCAGACTGTTGTACGCTGCCCTTTTATATGTGATGCAGAGATCAATGTCCCGACATGTGGTTAGGACATCTGAGATATGTATACCAGAATTTAAATTGGTATCAGAGCAAGCATCCTTGTCTATTTTTGGATGAGATCTTGGGATGATACTTTCTAGTGGTGATAATAAGGAAGAATGTTGTGTGATCAGACCATCCATTAATGATTCATTCAAGGTATTGAAAGTTGGGGTGATAGCTTGTTGAATCCAGTCTGAGTACTCTTGATGGTTGATTGTTATTTCTATGGAGATTCTACCGATGCTACTACTGTTGGTGAGGGTGTATGTTTTTTTAATAAGGATTTAAGATCAATTTCTATGTATGGAATTCACAAGTATTTAATTGATTATCCTTGAATTTGAAGTTCAAGGTGGATGAAAACTAGATAGATCACCAGGAGGTGCAATATCTCTAGTTGCAACAGACCAATAACTTGTTTCATAACTTTTTGGAGAATGGATGTAATCAAGAGCATCTTGGAAGACTTCAAAGGGACAGGTGTTCAATCAGATGTTGAAACATCTCTTCAGCCTAGTTTGTGCAGAATCTTGTTGGTTCAAGGAGTGAAGAGACCATTACTCTCTCTTGGAACACTAAAATATGATGTTCCAAATAATCATAGTCTCTGGGTTGTGATTGTCCATAGACACTTGGTTCCAAGAGGGGTGTTCATCATCAACCAAAAACAAATTACCTTTGAAGAAAAGGGTAGTAGTTTTAAGACCAAAGGGATAATTGGTTATGTTGATGACATGGATTTTATGTAGTATATCCTAAGGTGTCTTAGGTTGAGTACTATATTTCCAGAGAAAGCATGAGAGTTTATTTCTATCGCTTTGGTTACCTGTATTTTGTGATGATCTAACTAGTGGATGTTGTGATACTAGAAGGATGTCCTAACTAATGTTAGAATATTATCTAGGTTCTTATTATCATTGGAGGAGTACTTAAAGGACTCAATGTGGGACTTAAAATTCACATCTTGAATCAGAATTATTTTTATCCTATCGTGCGGGATAATGATGAGATGAAGACTGTCATGGAGTGATTGGATGAAGATCAAAATTCTAATGTATTCAGAATACTAGTGGAGAAGAGGTTGATACTACAAGATAGAAATTTAGAGGACTGATGTAAAGCAGGTTCTCTTTGACTTGGTATCTACTAAATGGAAACTTCTCATACCAGAAGAAGTATGAAAGTTTATTTCTCTCATAGTGATTTGTCCTTAGAAGATGATTATGCTAATGGCCAGCAATTTGCTCTTAGAGGGTGATGGTCTGCAGTCATAATCTGTTGTGAATTATTTTAGATTCCCAGTATATGCATAATCAAGATGAAATACTTTTTATAAGTGATGAATGTTGTAACAGCTTATCAAGAATTTGGTAGCTTTGGAAGTTGAAATAGGATTATAAACTTGGAGATTGATGATCAACATTGTATTCAGAAGTAATATATGAAGTAAATTATGAAACCTCAAATGGAGTTTGGTGTCAGTAGAGAAGTTTTTTATGTCATTAACCGATTGAATATTTTTCCTAAGGTGGAAGTGGGAGAGTTAGTTCCTTTATACGCTCGTCTGAGTTCCTTAATGGTCAAGGAGGTTCTGCTATGAATGTTATGTCAGGGTATTGGATCAAAGTATAGAAGAATGATGTCATATATAATGTTGGAACATCATGTGGTTACTTCAGAATAATGTCTTAGAGTGGCATGTCTACTCTTTGGAATGAAAATTCTGAGTGTGGCAATTCTTTTACCAAGAAAGATTGATGGTTTCTACTTATGCTAGTGTTTCTAGAAAGGATTGTGACAGTATGGTTATTGTGTAGCAAGCAAACTGAAAATTGTTGTTCTGGAGTATGTAGATGGTGACATCTTGACTAACAAGATTTGGGTGGATTTATTCTCAAAGAACATGGTCATATATAACTATAAAAATCGGGATGGATTTGCATTGTGGGCAGATGGGTTCAGGGGGAGAGTGATCAATGGTGGTATATGATCTCAATCCAAGAGTTTGTTAATAGGAGTATAGTCTTGGTATCTTCTTACTTTGTAAACATGATGTTGGTCATGTAATATTTTATGATGATTCTTGTCAGAAGGAGCATTACTTATGAGGGATAAGGGGGCATTCTATCCTAGATGTATTAGTGAAGTAGTGTAAACGGTACCTAGATTACTTTCGGGTCAAGCAGGATGAGTATGAATTCAAGGCTAGCAATAATCACGCTGAGTACGATGCTCTCATCGTCAGCACGGTCCTTTCAAATGAGATAGGCCCTTCAATTCTGAAAGCCAAAAATAACTCATAATTGATGGTGAATCAGGTTGCTATGGAGTATCAGACAAAGGATCCCTAACACATCAAATATATATATATATATATATATATATATATATATATATATATATATATATAAAAGGTATGTGACTTATTTGAATGCTTTAAAGATCTTGAGATAACATATGTTCCTAGGGACCAGAACTTTGGAGTGGACCTCGTCTCTAAGATCTCCAGCACAAAAGGAGCATGACACATTCACATTGTGATTCAAGAGACTCTCATTTCCCCCAATATTGAGGTGGAGGAAACCAACACCCTTGAAGTCACCATGACCACCTAGATGATGCTTATAATACATTATTTATTGTCAGACAAACTATCACCAAATAAAAAGATTTGAAAGCATGCACCAAAGTACACCATAATATTAGGGAATATATATAAGATGGGAAAGGTCTCTCCCATGTTGATATGACTAGGAGAACACGAAATTGCATTGATCCCCACAGAGGTCCACTAGGGAACATGTGGCAGTCACATTGGTGGGTGAGCGTTGGCCCACAAATTGCTAAAAGCGGTCTAGACCATTCTAATAAAGGATATTACAACATTTGTCGATAAATGTGACAAGTGCTAGAAGTACGCCAATACACATCATGTGCCAATTGAGATCCTTCATTCCATCATGCCGCCTTAGCCATTTTACTAAAAGGTTATGGGCATCTTAGGCCTTTTTCCCATGGTGCCAGCCAATTGAAGTTCTTGATCGACGAATTAGACTTTCACAAAATAAATATAAGCTAGAGTTTTCTTCAGAATCACACCAGAAAGAGTTATTCCCTTCTAATGGCAGCAAATCATGTGCATGTTTGGTTTTCCAAGGGTTATCATCTCATACAATGGTACCTAGTTTGTCAACTCCATTGTGTTTGATTTCTTTCATAAACATGGAGTTTAGATGAAGTTTATTTCTGTTGTCCACCCACAAACGAACGAGTAGGCTGAGTCGGCGAACAAAGTGATAATATGCGAGATAAAAAAGTTGAACGAAGCTAAAAGACCATTGGTTGAACAGCTTCGTGAAGTCTTGTGGTCGTATCATTTCATCCCTCATTCAACCACCAAAAAGACTCTATTTACAATGGTGTACAGTATTGAAGTCATGCTACCTATCGAAATCGACACGCCCACTTAGAGGTGTTCTTAATCTAGTGAAGAAGAGAACGAGACAAAACTTAGATATTTAACTAACCTGATTGACGAGACCTGAGATATCGTCCACATCAGAGATTTCTCCGTCGAGGAAAGGACGATTAGAAGATATAACTCAAAATTATCTCCAAAAAAATGTAGAAGGATGATCCCACACTTTAATATCGATTAAATTTCTACCCGAAATGAAATATAGTTTTTACATCGGATGGTTGTCCAATATAAAAAATAAAAAATAAAAAAAAAACAATTGACATACTACATTACACCACTTTACATAAGAAAAACAACTAATGTGAAGTATAATTTTTACCCAATGTAAAAAGTGTCTTATATAGTAGTGTCCTATTGAAAAATATGATTAATTCATGTAATTGAACTAATTATAATTTTAACTATTTAATGAATTAATCACGCACTCAACTAAATTAATCATATATTTTTGCACATAATTAATGAGATGTCCCAATATATAACAGAAGAGCTATGCATGTATCATCATTGATTCTTAAGTAATCATAAACAAAATAAATAATACATCTTAATATTTATTGAAAAATGAATAATCACACCCTATACAATTACAAGAACAAAAAATCTTTAGAGAAATGAAAACAAATATACCTACAAGTGACAAGCAACCCATAAACATGATCTATGTCTCTAATAATCAAGTTGGTATCACCATTCTCTTAACCTTAATCTTATTCTTGAACCTTCCAATGAACAACTCCTCAAAATCTTGTGCTTCAAATGGAATCCTCAAAACCCCTTCATTCTTAAACCCATATACCTCCTCAGACTTCCCCAACAGCTCACAAAAAAAAGCATCACCAAGTGCTCTTACATGAACCATAAATATCCTACAAGTATCCTCATTTGTTCCAACACATATTGGAACATAACCTTTTGGTACCAACAACATAGGACCTTGTACTTGTATCCTTTTGTTGTTGTTGTTGTTGTTGTTTACACTTCCACCACTAACCCATTTCCTAAACTTGCTTTCTCTAGCTCCCATTGCAAAAACACCTTTACTTTATTTTTTTCTATTGATTGATGATGTATAGATTCTTTGAGACAATTGTTTCTTAAATAATAGTCCTTTGAAGTACTTGATGATGTCCTTGAAATATTCCATAGATGTCCCTTAAATTAATGTGGATTGTGAAAGATAATTTGTTTTCATTGTGACGATGAAATTGATAATGATGTTTGCTGTTGCTTGTACAATTGCCTAGATGCTGGATGCCGTAACAACAATGTTGGCTTCGCCATGCATCATTTGTTTTATGTTCATTATTTCACACAGCTTGGATAAACTTTTAAATAATTAATTTTTTTTTAATTGATATAAATTTTTATCCAACAACAAGAATAAAATCTTAAGGTCCATTATTTAATTTTTCTTTGCATGCTAGTTTTTTTGGATTTTGATGCCGTAGTCTAGTCAAATACTTTTGTACTCTTTGAGCATATCTATCTAGTTGGCAAAAGATTGTAAATTTGTCTTTTTTAGAAAATAATAAATAAATATGGATTTGATACTAGAATCTCCTACTACGGCTGCATGTGAATAAGCAGTGAAGAGAACAACAAGAAGATTAGTTTAGCTATATTTTTTAAAAGATGTTTAAAAGTATATTATAAATAATAAATAATATTAGTGTCTAGGATCCTGCAATAAAAAAGAACAGTAGACTCTGTCTCTATATATTTATAAATAAGTGTTTTTTTTTATCATAATATAAAATATTGAAAACATTAAATTTTAAGTATTGACGATTTGGTTCATCATATATATGTGTATCAAGTTTTAATGGTATTTGATGCAAATGTAAATAGTTAAAGTCTCATATCACCTATAAATGAAGGGAATATTGATGCTCCCGACTTTTCCAGACTCTTTAACATTTGTATCATAGTCGTGTTTCGACTTTGTGGGAGAGTGGGAATTGGATCCAATGTTGGATCTTGTTATACAATGTGGGAGACTCACACTTGTGAGGGAGAATGTTGATGGAAATTTGTGTGGTTTAAGTTTCACATCACCTATGAATGAGTGGAATATTGGTGCTCCTGATCCTCTCGAACTCCCCAATAATGATATCAGAGTCATGGTTTAGCTTGGTGGGGGAACAAAAGTTGGATTCGGTGTTGGTCTTGTTATAGGATGTGAGAGACTTACACTTGTGGGGGAGAATATTGGAATTAAATATGAGTGGTTAAAGTCTCATATCACCTATGAATGAATGGAATGTCGTGCTCTCGACTCTCTCGAACTCCCCAACAAGTAGTATTGGCATGGAGATCCAGAAGACACATCACTACTTCTTCTATATCAACCCATATTATTGTTTAGTTACGTGTGTAAAAGAGATGTAGAACAAATATTTAGTTATGATTTTAAACACTTATTTTATGATCATTATATTAATTAAATTATTTGATGTTGATATATTAATTTAACTGTTTGACGTTAATATATTAATTTTTGCAGTACTACGAGACACTAAAATGTATTAACTATACTAGAAAAATAGAATACTTATTGCATTAAGATAAATCATGATTCCAAGAAGTATTACAAACATCTGGATCGAAGGAATTTTTTAGGACACGATATGGTTAGACTGACCATGGTCTTTTGTCAGCCTTTGTCAAGAGAAAGACGTAACATTTCAGTTTTCCATTATTCTTGAGATATTATTACTCTGGGTGATCTATCATGCACACTCCATCTTTTGACCGCGTGAATATTGTTGGATAACCATCCAATTCAAATAGTTGATGCATTAAAACTTATAGTGACACAATTAAGAGTTGATCCAAAAAAGATCCAAAAGGAATTTTAGATACCTGGGGAACACATGTCAGGTTATCATTACAAAAAAAAAGTTTGGTTGTTAATAATGTTAGTGATTATATATAAGTCGTTTATCATAGACAATGTGTATTAAAGACATTTTTTTGTTTTTGATTGGCACGACCATATTTGTGTACAAAATGTGACATATGTCGATGTTATATATATATATATATATATATATATATATATATATATATATATATATATATTAACTACTTCTTAGAATTTGAGAGGATTCACAAGTATATTTATAGGGTATCTTGTTTGGTTGACTTGTACTCAAAGTTAGATGAAGCTAGTCAATGGAAGACGAGGAAAATGACAGGAAAAAACAATTTTGTTCTGTTTTGGAACCAGAAATGTGTAGAGTCATAGAAGTTGCAGAGGAGGAAAGATTTTGATGCGACATAGCGGGGTCATACTTGTAAGGTTAGCACTCTGACGTCTAAGTTGGTATGTGAATGATGTGAGAGTATTCTAGTTGTGTTTGAAACCTATTATCTGAAATGACGTCATTTTGTATATATATATATGGGAGATAAATAACTGCCTCACTACTTTTCTGATGTGGAATGCGGAGGACTGCTGGATGCATTTGAGGAATGGATCTCTTGATTCCCTACTACTGAAGGTTCAGAGATCAGGAGAATATTCTAGAAGCTTTAGTAAAATCTTGAGATGGATCCAGGATGTTACGCCTTGTGGTAACCCTGACCAAAAAAGGAACAAGCCCAACTTTGAGCAATTCGGGGATCTCTTTTCTTATGGTGGTCAGATTTATGAGGGTGTGATCGGATCGACGAGAATACAGATGGCCCAAAACAGTTGCTCCCTAAGCCCTCATGTTTAAGGATTAGGCGTGATGGTTTGAAGGATTCTTAGACATCAGTTACCGGCCATATTTCATTTGCTTCAACTACTTTCTAACTTCATATGTCTTTTGAAGAGTGATTATAATCTTTCTAGGGAACTGAAACACTCAAGTATCATGTGTGATAGAAGTCAATGGTGTAAGGCGTTGATCAATCTGTCAGATAAGCTGCTTCAAATTTTGTACCTCGATACTTTAATAACATTTTTAATAGCATTGATTATTTCTTCATTGTTATTGGTTGAAGATGATCCGAGGAGGTCTAAGATCCAATGGGAGCTAGGGCTCGCTTTTGGGTCCTGTAATTCACATAATTTGCTTGCTATCAAGAGTATTAAATGGTATTTTCTTAATGTGTAAATGACTTTAAGTCTTTTGTAGAGTTGTGTATGGTTGTTTTTCTCGAAAGCGTGTTACATTAAGACATACACATTGTCTCGATGGAATGTCGAGGTAGTAGCGCAAGGATGTGCTCAGAATATGCTTGCATGAAGGAAGCGTTGGTATAGTTTGACGTATCCGTATGTCAAATTGAAATTAGTAAAATATGAGCTCGGCTACATGCATTTATGCTCTTTATTGTACCTGTAAATATTTCATGCCAAACTAGAGACGATGGGCATGAAGCCGACAAGATGCGGCAATGCTTTAAACTACACTTTGCATCGTAAAGGATCATACTCAGTCAAAGGCATATGATCCACTTCCATTCCTCAAGGAAATAGCTCAAATCGAGGTGTACGTTTACAGGCTTCACCATGCTCGCCCTTAGATTAGCTAGATCCGAATGAGGGTGTGTTAGCTACACGTGAAAGCGTTTATTTCTTTGACAAAGGTTATTTGAATGTTGTATTAGGACGTGAAAAATGTATCTAATATCACATCTAAGGAAATCGGTCGATGTAGTCAAACATTCAAAGCATTTTCAATAACTCCCCTAGATTCTAAAGACGCATGAGGCGTTGTGGTGAATTAATTGATATATTCGGGCGCTTACATAATGTTTGACAACACCCCTGAATTATGGAGAAGTGTGAGGTGATTTGCGGAATTTATTATTATAGTCGTTAGCTCAAAGTGTGTCCAATAACACCCTTGAATTCTGAAGATGTGCGAGGCACTGTGGGGAATTGATTACTGTAACAGGGTGCTTAAAGCATGTCTGACAACACCCATGATTTCTTCACATGTGTAAAATGTCGGGGGGGTTTAAGTTTTGTATTCAAATGTTCAAGCATCTCCGATAGAACCTCTAGATATTTGAGATGGGCATAAACTACATTTGATGGAAGGTCCACCCTTAAGTTTTGTGGGGGGTACTCTATTTAAAAGGAGGGAAAACAAGAAGATAGATTTCGTACCTTATATAGATATCTTATTAGTTAAGGATCCTTAGTTTGATACGACCTAGAGACTTGGTTAGAGACCAAATGGGGATCCATTTTTGGCTTCAACCTAAAGGCACCCATTTATTAGGCGGGGGTCATTCTGGAAATCAGAGCCTTATACTCTACCTGATTATTATTGGCGATGAACTCAAATTTTAAGGCTTGCTCGATGAGTATATCGTTAGGTCCTTTTGGCACTATTCCGACACCGATTCCTTTTATTTTAGAGGCTCAATCTAAAAATAGTGCCCTCTTTGTGGGCGTCTCCTCGTCTACAGATGAGCTGAATTCTACCATAAAATCTGACAGATCCTGTGACTTGATGCTTTCCCTCCGAACATATTGGTTGTCTTATTCATAGAGCTCCACTTCCCATAATACAATCCTTCATCCTATATTAGGATTATTCTAGACTTGCCGAACATGATAGTTGGTTTTTACTAGGATTTTGTAAGCCTCTAAGTATGGTCTCAATTTCTTCATCTCAAAGAAAACGAATAACACCAAATTTTTTATCTTCAAATAGTGTGCTTCGACACCTCTCTTTACCCTGTCAGTTTTATTAGACAAGGACTGAGCTCATAGCTTGATCAATGACCGAGAGGTAGAGTAACAATGGCTACCCTCACTCGGGAAAGTTAGACGAAGGCGATGTGAGGAAGTCCTAGACTCTGTTGAAAACCTCTTGGCACTCAGAAGTCCAATCAAACCTCTTATTCTTCTTCTTTAAGGTGATGAATAAGAGGAAGGTTGCGTCGCTCATGTGGGAAAGGAAGTGGGATAGGGCAGAGAGGTGACGTGTGAGCTGTTGCACTTCCTTTACGTTAGTGGGGCTCCTCATTTTGATGGTTGCTTAACACTTGTCTAGGTGGCCTCGATGCATCACAAGTTAGCATGAAGCCCAAAAACTTCTATGTCTGTACCCCGAAAGAAAACTTAGCGAAGTTTAGGCGCATATCATATTTCCTGACGGAATGCAGGACATCTTCCAAGTCCTTCAGGCTTTGCCCTATCTTGTAGGAAAAAATAACATCCACAAGGAGTTGGTAGGTGGTGTCAATGTTTTTGAGGCTGAAAGGTATGCCATTGTAGTAGTAATTTCCATGGCTCAACATGAATATTGTTTTAGGTGTGTCTAGAGGATCCATCAGAATCTGGTTGTACCTTGAATACACATCCATGAAGCTTAACGTGTAATAGCCTGATGATTCGTAAATGAGGCAATCGATGTCAGGCAGTGGGTACAAGTATTTAGTGCAAGTGGCGTTTTGATCATTAAAGTTTACACACATGCGCCATTTGTTGTTAGCTTTCCCATACTTGAACTGCATTAGATAGCCAGGCAGGATACTTCGTTTCTATGATGAACCTGTCGTCAGATAACTTTCCTACCTCTTCATTAATAGCGACCCTTTTTTCCTCGTCAACTTTTCGCTTCCTCTACACCACTAGTTTGGCAGAAGGATGAATGACGAGGTGATGCGTCACCACTTTGGTGCCTATTCCTAGCATGTCGGAGGGAGCCTAAGAGAATAAGTCGATATTATTAATGTGTTGCTTGACTAGTTCCCTTTCCTCATCCGCGAACAGAAATGTACTTATCTTCATCACTAGATAGGCATGAAAACCTATTTGGACCTTCTTCAAATATTTTATGGGAGAAAGCTTTTCCGCTTTCACTCCTAATCTGGGGGCCAACACTCGAAGTCAGTATTTGGAACTTTAGAAGGAGAACATCAAGAAGGATGAGTTTTTCTCTTGATGTCTCCAAGCTACTTAGATAACATTTGCGAGGTGTTTATTGATCCCCTCAGATTATACCAGCTCGCCCATTAGGGAGTGGATATTTAAAGGCCAAGTATATAGTGAATACATATGCTCTAAGGGCGTTGATAGCCAACCGCCCAAGAATGATGTTATATAGTGATACAATTTACACAATGAGAAAATTGAAGGTAATCGCTTTGGAGTTAATTGCCTTTACACATGTGTTTTCCAGTGTTATATGGCCCATTGTTTACACTTGTTCTCCCAATAACCTTATTAAAGAACCATTGAATGTTTTTATGTTGTCCGTGTTGAGTTGCAATTTTTGGAAAGCATCATAAAATAGGATGTTAGCAGAGCTTCCAAGGTCTATCAAGACACATTTGTTGTCTCAATTCCCTTATTGAACAATTATGACCAGAGGATCATCATTGTGTGGGTTGAGTCTAAGTTCGTCCTCCTCGGAAAATATGATATTGGCCCATGTTTTCCCTTGAGAGTTTCTTGAGAAGTCGGGGGATATTACATTCACTGTAAATACCTATCTTAAATACTTCCTCTAGGATGTTATCTCCACTGGCGAAGCCTCCGATAATGGTGTTTGTGTTGTAAGTTGTGGATTTTTTGGCCATTTTCGAGGGGAATATGGAGAGAGTTAGAGTAAGAGTGTGACCCAAGTTAATTATACTAGAGTCCCATGATGAGTGCCACTGTACTAGTTAAAAAAATACACGTGTGCATCTTCCCCCATGCAAGGGTATGGAGACTCATAGGTTTTAGTAGGTTTATATCATGATATAATGGTTAGGGCTTGCCCACAACGGTAGTAAGCCATGTACGAAGGTGGTTTTAGGTAGTTTAGGATAGTTGCTCATGTAAGGTAAGAGGCTATGATGATGAGAGATGATGTTTGGTAGCAAGTGTATAGTTGCATACAATCGTGTGTTGAGACTTTGGTGAGTGTTGTGCTCTTTAGGTTGCAGTGAATATGTATGACTTAAGATCTATCTTTCTCTCCTTGAAAGGATATGTATTTGTATAGACCTCTAAGGCCTAGGATTTTCTTAGAAAGGGTTATTGGTCGCTTAATCATTGGTGGACAGTTGAATCTCTATTTTCAAGGGAATCGTGGGGTCAATTAATAACCTTGACTTCCTCTCTTTCCAAGGAGTGTCTTATACCATGTTTCTCGTGTAGGGGCGATGGGAAAACCAGGGAATGAGACGATACCACCCTTTGAACAACATTCTTTCGTTACCTCTTCTAGAACAGTCCAAAGGTATTGCACTATACGAGACCTTTTACAAATATGTATTTCTAAACATATATCATATGAATATTTTTCTCTTGTATAGCTTGCTTGTCACTAATGGTAATGAAGTTTAATCAAACAAAATATTTGCATTGTGACATTATGAATCAATAACCTAGAAATATATAGTAAAATAGAAAATATAACTAAGTGAAGTTAAAGAATTCAATGCATGTTTTATTGATCTAACATAGTATAATTTTTAAAATTTAGAACTATCCAAAGCCAAATAATATACCCATAACTCACATGGACTATCTCTAATGGATAAAAGATTATTGGCAAAATACCCAAATTGGTCCCTTAACTCCACCATTGGGTCCAATTTGGTCCCTTATCTCTAAAAAGTGACAAAAAGGTCCTTTAATTTTTTAAATGGTTCCACGTTTGTCCTTCCGTTGCCTACCGTTAGTCAAAGTCAACTATTTTACACACGTGGTGTTGAACTTTGGTGACTCATCTACCATGTAGGATATGTTTACCTTAAGGAAGTGATTTTAGTATGGGAAAAGTCATTATACGGAAGTAAGTAAAAAGAAGGAACCCTAGCGCAACAGCCATGGAAGCTTGAAGCAAAGTAACTAGTTCTGAAGCATTGTTTACCAGGCACGTAATTCGATTTTACAAATGGAAATGTTATTCGATTTCACTTAGTTTGATGATTTAGGGTTTTTGTGTTTTAGGGTTTTTAGGATAAGTTTCTGATTTAGGGTTATTTGGATTTCACAGTGTCAAATCAATTAGGGATTTGTGTTGGTAGAGATGACTGAGTATCTGAACATTATAATCCACCATAATGGTGAATTTGTCGATGACGAGCTGAGTGTATACGAAGGGGGGAGATTGCAGAATTGAAAATAAATGTTGATAGATAGAGCTATTTTGAGCTGTTAGGTTGTTTTAAGGATTTAGGTTACACCTGTATTGGGAATATTTACTATAAGGATCCACAACTTGGGATGAACACTTTGGTTGATGACAAAGGAGCCCTAGAGATTGCTGATTTATATAGGGTGCACCTTAGGGTTGACATATACATCACACACATATTGTCACAACCTGATTTCTATGATGGCCTAATTGATGAAGTAGAAGAAGAAGTGATGGAAGAGGATGAGACTGAAAAAGTTCTTGCTGCAATGCTTGAGGAATTTATTGCTGAGGTGAATAATAGTGAGCCTTTGAATCAGACAACTCCGAGGATGGAAGAGGATGCTTTGAATCAGAATGATGGGAATAATAGTGAGCCTGTGAATGAGAATGAGGGGAATAATATGGAGCCTGTGAATGAGAATGAGGGGAATAATACTGAACCTTTGAAGGAGAATGAGGGGAATAAAGGTGAGCTTTTGAAGGAGACTGATGGTGATGTCAATGATGGCCTTAGCTCTGATGATAGTGATGATGAAAACTTCAATTATGATAGGGCAATGGAAGTTGCTTTTGATGATGAATCAGATGGGTTTGATGATGATTTTGTTGAGGAGGGTGATGTGATGGAATCTGTGAATGACCATGATGGGAAGATCAAAAAAGGTAAAGAAAAGTGTGAGAACAAAGTTAGTGATAATGAAAGTGATGACTTACAAAATGGGTGTGAAAGTTATGAAACTAGTGATGTTGTTAGGAAAAAGTATCCTATTTTTAAATCACAGAAAGACATGTCAAATTTCAAATGGGAGGTTGGGATGTATTTCACAACCAAGGCTAATTTCAAAGAAGCAATAGCATTATATGCAGTGCAATCTGGCAGGGGTCTTAGGTACATTAAGAATGACAAGGTAAGGGTGAGGGTTAGATGCAAGGAAGCATGTGATTGGGAAGCCTACTGTGCAAAGTTACCTAATGAGGATTCTTGGCAACTAAGGAAGATCATAATCAACCATAGTTGTAGTAGAGAGTACAATGTAAAGCTGATGAGTACCAAATGGTTAAGTAAGAGGCTACAAAATTCAGTGAAATCCAATCCAAGATTGAAGCTTAGGGACATAAAGGAAAATGCACAAAAAAATGGAATGTAGGTGTTAGCAAGCAAAAGTCCATAAGAGCAAGATTTACTGTTAGAGATATGGTAGATGGTTCTTTCCTTGGGGACTATACAAGGATCTATGATTATTGCCATGAACTTTTGAGATCTAACCCAAGTTCTACTGTGAAAGTAAATATGTATCTTGTACCAGAGGGTTCTGCAGATCATAGACCATATTTTAAGAGGTTGTACATTTTCTTGGATGCTTGTAAGGAGAGTTTTAAATTATGTAGATATTTCATTGGGCTAGATGGTTGTTTTTTGAAAGGGTTGTGTGGAGGGAAAATCTTGGCAGCCATTGGTAGAGATCCAAATGATCAATTGATACCAATAGCATTTGTTGTGGTTGAAAGTGAAAATAAAGATAGTTGGACTTGGTTCTTGGAGCTTCTTATTGATGATCTAGGTGGGAGAGAAAAGTGTCGCACATACACTTATATATTTGATCAACAAAAGGTATATATTTTCTAACTTATGTTTACTTATAATTACTTATGTTATTTGTACTAACTTATGTTATTTTTGTTGTACAAAGGGTTTATTACCTGCCATGGATGAGTAGCTACCTGGAGTTGAGCAAAGATTTTGTGTCAAACATCTTTATAATAATTTTAGAAAAAGATATTCAGGCAAGAAACTCAAGGAATTTATCTAGAAAGCAGCAAAGTCCACATATTACCAAGCTTGGGAAAGAGAAATGAAAGGGATGAAGGAAATCAATATGGAAGCATACAAGCACATGATCAACACTCCACCAAGATATTGGAGTAGTTCATATTTCAAGACTCATAACAAATGTGATGCAGTCCTCAATAATATGTCTGAGGCATTCAATAGTGTAATTCTAGATTCAAGAGCAAAACACTTAATTACTATGGTGGAAGAAATAAGGATATATATGATGGAGAGATGGGCAACAAATAGGATGAGGTTTCAGAATATGGTTGATGGGGAAGTTTTACCAAACATAAGAAATAAAGTTGAAAAAACAAGCTCTTACACCAACCTTTGGATTGTCAGGTATATACATATGAATTTCAATTGGTTATAACAGATTTTGTGATTTTGTGGTTATAGTAGATTTTGTGATTAACAACTTTATTTGGTAGGATGGTTGTTGAACATATTTTTGAGGTTAAACATCTAGAAAACCAAGCTGATAAATTTACTGTAGACCTTAAGGAGCAAACCTGTTCATGTAGAAGATGGGAGCTGACAGATCTTCCTTGTGTACATGCCTTGTCAGCAATGAAGAGTAGAAACTACAACATTGCTGGCTACATTCCAGAATATTACATAAAGGAAAGATACATGGAAGTCTATCAATTTGTTATTTTTCCAGTTAATGGTTCTAATTTGTGGGTGAGAACTGATTATCCAGATGTGCAGCCTCCTAAGTATAGGAAGATGCCTAGAAGGCCAAAGAAAAGAAGAAATTTAGAGAAAGGTGAACTTGATGGGTCAGATAAAAAGATGAGAAAGACTGGTTTTAATGTTAGGTGTAGTAGGTGCAAAAAAACAGGTCATACTAAACTGACTTGCAAGGACCACAATAGTCAGCAGGTATCACAAGGGCAACCATCAAAAGCATCTATTCAACAACCATCACATGTGCAATCTCAGCAGGAAGCACCAGTGCAATCTCAGCAGGCTTCACAAGTTCAATCTCAGCAGGCTTCACAAGTGCAAGATCAACATGGTTCACAAGTGCAAACTCAACAGGCTTCAAGGCAAAAAATCTCAAGGAAAAACCAAGCAAGATACTTCTGCATCAGGATTATAAGGAAGGCCAAGCAAGTTATCTTTCAAAAGGCCAACTAAACCTTTTATACCCCCAGGCCCAATCGCTAGGATGAGTGCAACCAAGACTGTTGTAGGCCCAATAACAAGGAGAACAACATCAACCAAGAGATCAACCAAGACTTGGAAATTTAGGCATATGTATTTTGTTTAGACTGTTGTATTTTGTTTAGACTAGTAATGTGTAATGTTGTATTAAGACATATAGTATTTTGTTTAGGCCTATGTTATGTGTTAAGACATATGGTTTTTTGATTAGGCCTATGTTATGGTTAAGACATATGACTTGTGTTATTTGGATATGTTGAGCAATTCTGTCAATGATTTGTGTTAAGACATATAGTTTTTGGATTAGGCATGTGTTGAGCCATTCTGTCAATGTAATTTTGTCAATTATGTTGAGCAATTATGTCAATGTTATTTAGTCAATTTTGTCAACATAACAAATGCAAGTAATATTATGGTATTGATAAGTATTTAAAGCAAATGTTATTGTGTTAATATTATGTTACTGCAAGTAATATTGATAACATTATGGTACTAATAACAAGTCATAGAAAATGTTATTGTGTTAATATTATGTTATTGCAAGTAATATTGATAACATTATGGTACTGATAACAAGTCAACTGGTACTGTCAAACTGTCAAACATAACAAATGCAAGTAATATTGATAACAAATTCTCCATTACAAATGTCAAACTGGTACTGTCAACTACAATGAGATCAAATTGATAAATAACATCTTAAAGCATTCTAAAAATAACTACAATGAGGCCTATGAACAACATCAATTTCCAGAATTTTATCAACTTCATGACATTCTTCATTTCATTTTCCACATTGCTTATTTTTTTCCCATATTCTTCAATAGTCAATTGAGCTTTTGCCACTGACTTTGAGAGCTTCTCAATTTTATCCATCAAATATTGCTCCTTCTCATCTCCAACATCTTCAAAATACCATCCAAAGTACCCACAATCAACATTGCTTGATCCCTGCAAAATACCATCTTCAACATCAACTTTTTTTAAACACACATACATCAACTGTTTTTAAACAAACATACATATAACATACCTTAAAATTAGGACATCCCCGAAAATGTTTCCCATAGTTCTTGCATGTTGTGACCATACGAAGAACAACTAAATCCCCACAGTGACATATAGGTTTTCAAGTAGTGCTTGTGTTGACATTCGATCCTTCCTTCGAAGAACAACCACCATAACCGTGTTTTGCTTTCATCACTGGCGTCGACCCACTGGATTTCATGTTTGTGACCAGCTCGAATCCACAAACCTTATGATTTTGCTTGAATCAATTTGGTGATGAAGTGAAATTTTTCAGCAACCCTAGATTCACATGAAACTAGTTGTGGATGAACAAACTCACTATAAAGGAGGAAGAAGACTTCAAATGTCATGTCAGCTGCCACATATGACAAAGTAAACGTCTGTTTGGGGGTGGTTGATGTAAAGGATCTATTTGGGACATTTTAAAAAATTAAAGGACCTTTTTGTCATTTTTTAGAGATAAGGGGCCAAATTGGACCTAGTGGTGGAGTTAAGGGACTAATTTGGATATTTTGCCTATATTATTTTGAATTGAACTAATAAAAATCTACTCTAATTTTAAAATCAGCTCATATAAACTAGTTCATTTTAACAATTTTACATTAAACAAATCAATACTTATCTGATCACAATCACAAATCTAAATTATTTAAATATAAAAAAATATCACTTAATTATTTTTATAATAATAAGTTACGCATAAAGAAATTAATAATAAGTTAGGTAAAGAAATTAATAATTAAGTATATAGAAATTAATAATAAGTGAAGTAAAGAAATTAATAAAAATGCTTAATTAATCTTTTAGTCCCGTAATTTATTTTAGAGTTTTTATTTGGTCCTACAAATGTAAATCGTAACAATTTAGTCCTTTAACCATACTCCGTTAGACCATTAAATTCATTCTGTTAAATTTAAGTGGATAACCGTTAAGTAGTACACATGTGTCATTTTTATTTGATGATGTGACATTTTTATTTGATGATTTGACAATATAACATTTTTATTTTTTCAATTATTAATAAATTATTTTACTTTAAATTATTTGATATTATTTGGTTTTTAAAAATATTATTTTAGATATATATAATTCTTATAATATATATAACAATCTCATTCATGCTTCTCCAAACCGTAGCCGTCATCCTCTTTCCTTGTTGCATTCCATTATTCTGCTCCTTCTCTCACAAGCCAAATTTTTTATTCACATATTGCTTTCTCTTCAAGCTTAATCGCATGTTCTCTTTCTTTCTCTTGCCTATAAACCCGAACAACACTCTCTGTTTCTTCTTCCTGCATTGAGGTTTTTGATTTCAATGGCGAAGCGAATGATTTCTTTGTGTTTTCTTCTGTTTTGCTTCTGTTTGATACAAACACGGATTCTTGTTGTTGCTATTTTGGATTCGACTAATTTTCTAGCTCTTCAATCGATTCAGAAATCTCTAGAAGACATGCTTGGTTCTGATTTCTTTTCTTCTTAGGATTTCACTATTGATCCTTGTAGCTTCTCCCCAAACACTCTTTCTCCTTCGGTTCTGGTGTGTGAGGTTTTAGGGAAATCTAAGAAAGGGGATTCAGGTGAGTTTTTCGCTGACAGAGTTCTTGAACTACTTGCAAGTGAATTTGGTTGTCAGGGGCGACGAAAATCTACTCATGTTTGGGAGATATTGTTGTGTTATCTTTACAAAGAAGATTGTTGTGTATTTTCTCAGTTTGTAAGAAGTGAAGATTTTGAGACAGATTTTAATTTGGTTATAATTTTGGTATCAATGGTAGATGATTGTGGTATCAATTGTTGTGAGATATTGTTGATGATTTTGGTTTGGTTATAATTTTGGTATTAATTGTAGATGATTTTGGTATCGATTGCTGGAAGATATTGTTGATGATTTTGGTTATAACTTTTAGCTTTGATTTTGATGTTATTTTGGTTTAACATAATTATCTTACATGTTCTGTAAATTAATTAATAATTTTTATGTTTTTAAATTAATTATGTACTTTTTAATTTGTATTATTTATTATTATTTTGCTGACTCAGGACACACTTGACACGTCATCTGACATTCACTAACTGCTAAATATAAAAAGTAATGGAATGAATAAAAAATCTTAATAGAAATAATATTATGAAACTAACGCGAAACATATTTTTATTGAGAAATTAAAGTGAAATTCAAAATTAATTTATAAGAGTTGAGGATTAATTATGCCTAATAATAAAGAGTTGTGATCAGAATTCCCTAACATTATTCCGGGAAAGACATCCAACGTTCTCTATCTAAGCACCATTGGATGCATCAAACGGTTCAGATGCAAGTCCTAGTTTTTATTGTTTTTATTAAAAACAAAAAAGCTTAAGCAGACCAAAGCTTCGCGAATCTCTGCGTCGTTACGCCGTCGCAATCGCCGCCGCACCACCGATCTGACCGCCGTAGAAGCTGAGATCTCTTTCCATTACATATCACACTCTACATTCAAATTTATGATTGAAGATGTCGAGATTGCGAAGACTGTTCCAAGCATCAATGGATGCTACTAAGAGAGGTATTCAAATTTACTGAAATTGTTTCGATTCAGTATTTCATCTCTCTCTAACTGTGTGCATTGTTACTATAGCTTTATCCGGTAGTTTTGATGATTTGATGCCTCCGCCTGAAAGATATATATTCAACTTCAATTCTAAGAAAGAGTTAACCAAATGGCATTTGTATTCTGATTCTGAATTCGGTGGTACGTTATTTTTTCGTAGCTGCTAGTTTTTGTTGATAAAGTTTGCAGCTTTGATTTATTTAATTTTTAGGGTTTTTGGTTTTTAGGGTTGTCCTCTGCATCTCTGCAGATACCTGAATCTGAAAGTGGTACTTCTACTGGGATTTTCTCTGGGAATCTTTCTCTTGAGGTTACTCCGGGGGCTAAATGGAGTATTAGTAGAGGTGGATTTTGTGGAATGCGCTCCAAAAAGGTTGCTTGTTTTTCTTTCTTTTTGTCAAATAGTTAGTTCAACAACAACATTGATTATGGTTAGTGCATTTTGGATTGAATTGTATGATTGGCTTATTTCAGTTTTTTTATTGGCATTAACCAAGTTATCAATAGTGACGCTATTCCGGGATAGGGTCCCGGAGTGTGATTCTCCGCTATGGAGGAGCGGTTCGCGTCTCAGTTTGAGATCGCGGCCATGATTTGAGGTTTAGCAGGTCGCGGGTTTCATCGGTTTTGAAAGTGAAAACCCAGATTTACCGCTAACAAAAATGAACGTTGGGGGAGTTTTGATGAATTTTTCCAATTTGTCCTAACTCAGTACACAAAACAGAGGATTCGATCTTCTTCTCACATGCTTTCGCTTCAGTTTTCAAGTAATTATTCATACAATTAGTCCAAAAGATAGTCAAATAGCGGTCATACCGCTATCTGCTATCCCTCAATCCCATTTTTGGGGTCAGCCGCTCCACTCTGCTATCTTGGATTGATAAGTCTGACATTAACACTAAGATTGTGTGAGAGAGTTTATGAAAACAACCTTTGATATGTTCATGAGCTATTTTCAACTTATTTGGGGAAACTCACTAGAGTTTATGAAAACCTCCTGACTTATATGTAAACAATTTGACTTTATTTCATCTTTTGTTATAGAAATAATTTATATAAAAGTATTTGTATGATAAATGCTTATGCTATAAATATCAAAATAAGGCCAAAATTAAGCTGTCTTTCTGCAATAATGCGTTTTTGCAGTTTGATGGGTTCATTGACTTGGATTCGTATGATACTATAGCTATGAAACTTAAAGGTGATGGACGATGTTACATATCTACTGTGAGTGCCATTTTCTTTCCCAAAGCCAAAATGTTATGTTATCCTAGGAAATTTAGAGGGTTTTAATGCTAATTTGATTTTGGTGTAGATCTACACGGAGAATTGGGTTAACTCACCTGGACAGATGGAGGATAATTCGTGGCAATCATTTATTTATGTGCCTAAAGACAACTGGTATATTGCAAAGGCAAGTCCCATTTCCATCTATCTGCTTACAAGTTTATAACAATGATTGAAAAATAACCTAATGACCCCGACTAGGCTTTCTGTTTCTATTGTGATAACCTGCAATCTCGTATGAAATACTCTCAAATAATTTTTGAGTGACCCGTGTACAATGCCGTAATGCTTGTGGCTGTTTTTCCTGCCATAATATAGACTACCTTAATAGTTATGCCAAGTTAAATTGCAAGAAGCAATTACCTTGATGGGCTGTTACTATGGGAATAATGACTCAATAAGCTGCATCAAAAGCACATCCACCTTGCTCTTGTAGCTTTACATCCATCTTTCTTATTAGACTTATCCTACCCCTGCAATGTTTGACATCAGGTGGTCTAGTTTTTTATTAGAAATAGCGTGCTGGCATTTTGATTATACAAATTTCTGGAGTTTTATGTATTAACAATTTAATAAGTGGTTGCTATGAACCAAGTCTCCCAAAAGTTTGAAATGTTTGGTAAAATCGGGTTAGCTTGCTTACAAATTGTTTGTGTGTAAACCTAGGTAGACTCACTAAAAGTCAGGAGTTTGAGTACAATTGAACAAGCCTATAATTGAGTGGGTTCTTTACATGCCTAAAATGACATTGATTTTTAAAATGCACAACTGCAACAGTTGAATGATAAAGCTCCATAGTACACAAAACACTAATCTTATATTTCTAACAAGATAGTTAGACTTTGTTGTAAATAATAGTTAATTAATCAGGAATTAGTTACTCAATTAGTTAGTACAGTTGAACTCTATAAATTGGACAATCATGTACATAATTCATCATTGTTTTTTATCAATAAATATGATTCCTTTTGAGATTTTACCGTATGAGTATTCCTATGCTCCCTTTCTCTCTTATGAGTATGATCTATGGTCCTATCATCCCATGATTCTTCATAGTAACACTCAGCTCTATACATGCACTTAACATTCTAACTTGAATTTGTCAACGAAGGATGTGAATGATGTTCAAGTGTGTCTCAACTCAACTCTCTACCTCATAGTCCCAAATTGAACCAAGTCGCAAACCAGAAAACATGCAGAAACTCATTGTTGCAAGTTTTCAATGAAACCAAAAGGCCAACTAGGTGAATGAACCCATCTCTGCTGAGTTGATACCTAGCGACTAGCTCTCCTGAGATATATTCAGTTCCAACTAGAGGATCCCAGTCCAGTCATCCTTCACTCTATTTGAACATTGTTTTTTGTCAATTTGGCCATTGATTTTAAACTCGACATTCTTTTTTCTGTGACGAATTGGGAACTTATCTTGTGCTTTTTGAATTTGTTAATCAAATTTTATTATTGATGCTAGGTTTGTGTATTTTGTTATGTTTTCTTCTATTTTGGTGTGGTCTCCTATGGTTTAAGCCGGGTCTGGCCCGGTGTTGTTAAATAGCAGCGCTGTAGCATAGCGGATTTTGATGAATCCGCTATGTAAATCACAATGTTATCCCAGTTTCGCTATTATGGAAATAGCAGTTTCCGTTACGGTTTCTCTTACAGTTTCTACGGCAATAGCAGAAAAAGAAGATATGTAGGATTTTTAAAATGATAAAATTGAAGAATCTGCATGTGTACCAAACATGGCCTATATAAAAATAGAAAAAATGAAGAGTTAGTGAGTATTACTCCTATATTCACCGTAATGCATAAACCATTCAATATAGGAGCTAAGTTTTTTCATTATTCTCTTTTTAATTTGTATGCAGCATGTCTTTTTTCTATAAAATTGACTTATTTAAACTGATATGCGGCTTCTGCGATTTGACCGAGCTGTGCTATTTGCTATTTCACATAGTTTTACTGGGCACTGATCTTTACTATTTGAAACTTATATGAAAGAATAATTTGTGTGTCCCTTGCTGGCTTTCTATGAATATGAATGTGAAGCGATAAGTAATCATTGGCCCGTATTTAGCACTGAATTAGTTACATCATTTTCTATTGTAAAAATTTCAATATTTCATTGGATGACCAGATTCCTCTAGCTCGATACCTACCTACTTGGAGAGGGAACGTTATCGACGCAGAAATTGAAATGAATCCATCCCGTGTTCTTGGCATGTCATTTTCTGTCAATGCCGAGGGTGGTGTCCCAGGTGCTAGATCTGGACCAGGTGATTTCAGACTTGAACTTGATTGGATCAAAGCCACGAGAACAACACAATGAAGTAGTATAGATTTGTTTGTTGCAGATAAAAATCAAGAATTTTGCTCTTGTAGGGTAATTAATTAAATCTGACCCTGTTTTGTAATAATGATGTATCAATTTGTGATTCATAAAAGAAAAATATATTGGTAGTCATTCCACATGAAACATGAAAGTTCTTTGCAGAAAACAGAATTCATTATTTTCTTCATATTCATAACAGAAGAATCAAGATTCATTGTCACATTGAATTTTTTTTGTTATTGCATACGAAATAACTGTATGAATATATCCAAACAAAAAGACAAATTTTGTCTGAATATATTTTTGGAAGTTTTTTACTCCATAAATGTAGGGATAGACAACGTTGTTTTCAGTTGTCACAAGCATCTTGTGATATATCTATCATACACAGAATTTCAAGTCATAACAACCACAACATATTAGAGATACTGTGATTGAGGCATAAGATATTTTTCACCTTTAAATACAGACACTACTCATTTTTAATTGATAGGTATGTGGGATCATGATTACTATTATGACTTATCTCATTTATTTTTGGGATAAATATCAATGTCATTAGTCATAATGAAATGAGTCATTCATTTTCATTTTAGAGGGTTGAATAAGCTACCTTTAAAATTGATTAGAATATTTTAGTTGGTTCATCAACATTTAAAAATACTTGACCTTAAAAAGTGATTTTTTTTCTTCCTTTCTTTGTAGAGAATTGAAGTTCAATTACACAAACTCAATATTCTTAATTAGTGTGAAAGTATTTATGCACAATTTCAGTTTCTGTCGTGTACGCGTTGTCCTGCTGTTAGACATGTTTGGGTCTACTTAAGGGGTGTGGTGATGCTTGATTTTCAGTTTTGTGAATCTTGTTATTTGTGTTCTGTAGCATTTCTAGGAACTTCTGATTATAATTGAGCTTAGGAAAAACGGGCCAACTTACCCAATTTTAGCTTTGGTCCCTATCAACCTCACCAAAATGGATGCGCAGACCAACTTACTCCAATTTCCGGAGATGTATCTCCGCATCAATATTAGAGTGAGTCGGGAAATGTATCTTTGTAAAAATTCTTAATTTAAAATTAAGTGAATTTTACGGAGATGCATATGTTATGTAAGGTCAAACAATACAGACCATAAATAATTACAGAATGTTAGAAAAAATAACATAAATAAACATCAAAATACTTAACATTACATAGGTAATGGTAAACATAAATTTAAAATTACATTTCATTACAAATGAGTGGTTTATGACGTTGCAACATCTTTAAAATATTTTTGGTCGATTTTGTAATCGTCTAGTCCACTTCAATTAGACTCTTTAATGAGTAATGGTAAAATGTACTTCATATAACATTTAAATCTTCAATTGTCTTCGGTTCAAGTTTGGTGAACCATATCTTCCTTTCATCTTCAATTGAGGGTGAATGATACTTGAACTTGACAACTCTGATTTTTTTAATATCACAAATGAGTATCTAGTTTGGATCTCAAATTGATGAGAGATGTGTCCTCGGAGACCCTAAATTGAAGTGGAGGTTTTGCACCATTGAAATACCCAACGATAAGATGAAGATATTCATTATGATGTGTAGTATTTTTTTAAAGAACATGGGATGGAAGACCCTCTATTTATACAAATTTTAGGTTAATTTGGACCTTAGAAATAATATCTTGTAATCAGAGAGCATTTTTCGGATATGCATATTCATACATGCCATTTTTTTTAATAAAATAAGGGTTTTTACGGAGATGCACATCCGTAAAATCCATTGTTTAGTTGTTTTTCAATTAAAATGGGATGTGTTCAGAGATGCATATCCGAAATCACCTCATAGAGCACTATTCATACAAAATCAGTATATATGCAGAGCCAAATTTTAGAAAAATGTCTAAAAATTACCCCCCAAATTTTATAACATTAATGTAGAATATACATAATGTATGTTGCAAATTGTATCGAGAATTCATCATTGACAATATTACATACAAAAAACGAGTTACATTGTTAGATAAAAACTAAAATATATCAAAACACGTGTCACCACCTAAATCTATATCTATTGGTGGTTCCTTCTTTGAGCTTTTCTTATTTGATTCTTTTCCAATATCACTCAACTTGGTGAACTCTTCCTTATTTGAGTTTTAATATCTTTTGTGAAATGTGTCATCCACTTCGATGATGTCTTTGGTATATGACACCTCAATTTCAAATAAACTTGATCAAAATGATGTGTTTTTGAAAGCCGCCTAATACACATGATGCTTCCGGATGAATTTTGAGGTAACCTACTCTGAAGTCGAGAAAATGGTTCCGAGAAACCATATCGTTCAAATCAATACACACCTTATAATAAACACTTTCTATAATATGTCATATTTCCGGGAACCACATCCATTTTTCATATGGTGTTGGACCACTAACACAAGGAACACGAAAATTGAGAATTGCATCATAATTTTCTTTTTCACGTATAGTGATGTGTATGATTCCTTATGTGTTGTCAACTATTCAATAAGTTGATGACAGGAAAATTGGTGGTTCTTCTCTACTTTACCAAGCAAACTCGAAATAACTCAACAATCACAATCTGCGCCACCTTCAACATTTACAATATGCTCAATGTATTTATGCATAAAAGCAAAATCTCTTCAATATGGATGATTTTTGGTAACCTTGCTATCCATAATAATTTTGCTCCAAGTCTTCATATGTGGCAATCCACCTTGATCCCACCAATTTCTTTTCCGAGATATTACTATAGCTAAGTGTTGATTGGATAACTCCCAACTTTGTCTACAACCAGACTTTCCTCAATCTCACCAAAGTTAGACATTTTCCAACCCTGCTTACGAATAATTTGCACTAGGCTTCACTGAAGTCTTTCATGGAGTATAATAAAACTTTCTTCTTGATAAATACTAATAAGATCCAAACTGCATTCAAGAAATTATACCTGTATCTGTTACAAACAACAAACTTCACAAAAAAAAAGATACCCTAATGTGCCAATAGTCTACCTCAACACTCAATCTTTAGAGATGAAGGTCTTCAACAATGGAATAAGATTAAGCATGAAAATGATGAACAATGCCAAAAAATATTACAAACACTCTAATTCACAAGGTGTTAGTTAATGAATTAGATAAAGATGAATAAATAGAACACACATACACACACAAGGTTTTCTCAAATTTATGGATAAATGAGTTTTGGATCTTTATGGTTATCATTAGCTTGATTAACCATGAAAAGATACTAGATTTATTAACTCACTCTATCCAATTTTCTCAAAACAATAACAAACTGCACAAGATCAAAGTGCAATAAAAAGAAGTGAATTTGACATGGATTAACACTTATGAGGTTGTTCTAAAAAAATAGGAGAAAGATAGAGAGTTCTAGGAGTAGACACACTAGAGAAGAGAATACAAATTAACATTATTGTCTCTATGAGTTTCATCCACTTAGTTTCACATCATTTTTTACCAAAGAAATAACTATTTAAATCTAAGGTGAAAAATTAGATTTGTGAAGTTGTGATTCGAGTTAAGAAGAAACCATGATTCGAGTCACAAGGTGTTGTGATTATCGTCAAGTTAAATTAATGACTTGATTCCATTTAAAAAGATATAAACCCTAACTTCATGGAAAATTGTGATTTGAGTAAGAATTATAACATGATTCAAGTCACATGAGGTTGTGATTCGAGCCAATTTCAGTTTTTGATTCGAATCAAATCATCCAGAGGTAAATCCCAATTTTCACAAGGTTTATGATTCGAGTCATACATACCATGTGATTCGAATTAAGTCACTTAAGATTTTGATCTAAGAGTTATAACTTGCGATTCAAACTAGCTCTGATGAGCGACAAAAAACAATTTACTTGGCTAAAAACGAACACTATCAGGGATCAACTCTATAACTTTATTGAGTAATGAAGGGTCTTAATGCTACAATGCTAAATAGACTAAGTGAATAACTACAACTCAAATGTGAATGAAATATAAACACACCAATAATTAAATTATTAGCATATTACAAATAAGCGAACAAATTTAACATATACAATCAAATTTACTAAAACATTAAAACAAATCAAACGATACCATACGATAGCGTGACTTCACTTTCAGCCCCCTTGATGTTGGGTATATTTTGAGATTTTATTATTGATCAATTTATTTGAGCGATTATTTGGAATTTGAAGATAAAATGAATCTGATGAATTTTCTTAGCGCACTAAAGATCGACGTATAACACATCACTTGAGCTGTAAAGCTCCCTCTCCATCAAACACTTAATGTGCGTGAGTATGGATGATATATCAATACCTTTCCCCATTTGAAAAATATATAAAAGAGAAAAGAAAAAAAGAAAACTATACAATATCTAAGATTATGATAATACAAAAGCCAAAAATAAACTCATACCAGCGAACTAATCATACACCACAACACACCACATAATTTAAGTAAAATGATCAAGATAAATATATCATATTTGAATCACAAAGATACTATAAAATACATGAGTGAAACTTATCACACAATACATAATCAAAACATATAGTGAATAATAAAAAAAAATACCCAGTCAATCCAAAATGACATAAATATATAAAAATGTAATTGTTAAGATACGATATTCATGAAAAGAAAAGAAAATCAGGGTTAGGTCATATGCTTCATCAGTAGGAGGGGCAACAACTATATGATCTATAGCAGCATCAGAAGACTCTGGATCAATATGAGAAGGATTAAGAGGAAAAATTAAGATGGAACTACCAAGATGTTAAACAAAAACTCTCACAGATTTCATTTGATTCAAAACTCGAGTTTCACTAGCTTGAATCTCGGCCTTCATTTCCTCCTTCAACTTCTCTCGACCCTCTTCAGCTTCTTTCACCACAAATTCAATTTGACCCATGATCCTTTCTTATATAAATGTATTATCTGCGAATATATTCCCAAACCACTAATCAAAATATGCCATAGAATCTATATATAATAATAATCTAGTACTAGGTGCACCAACTTCATCAAAAGGATATTTAACCGGCTCCACAATCCAATCATCATACAATTGTCTTCCATATTCCTCATAGTAGTAATAAACACCATATCTATCCCGATAGTATCTTATCATAGAAACTACATATTTTTCCTGAATCTTTAGAGCTTCCACCCAATCTTCTTCCTTGGACACAATTCCATTAAGCTCTATAATCATCTACACAAATGAACTGAAAAACATAGGCCTTTTTGGATTCTCTTTGAAATGAAACATCCTTTCAGTGATGAACTCTACCCGATCAAATCCAACGTAATAAAGAAGAGCCCATATCAAGTAGAGATCAAAATCTTTAGCTCTAGCTCAATTCTTTGGCTTATTATACAACACCTTAACAATAATCTACGGAAGAATAAACATGTCAAACCTAACTTGGCTAATGTCAAAATTTTGGAGTTGCAAGAATTTAATCAAAAACCTAGATCTGATACAAATTATTGAGTGAGAATATGAACACAAAGAGATCTATAAAGGGGTTGAATAAACCTACCATCTAAAAGACAATCTCAAAAACATTTTAGGTCTCATAAACGAAATCAGAGATTTTAAGAAAGGTGGAAGCAAAGAGCAACACTAAGAAATATTTTAAGCATCTCAATAAATTAAACCAATTGAAATATTACATGATATAACTAAGAACTTGATTACTTCTAATGCAAGTTAGTTACTAGATAACCAATGCCATTTTAAAACAAAGCGATTTAAAAACACTTTACTTAGATGTTTATTCAAGACATAATTGAAATTATGTTGATCCAATAAGATTGATGCACCACAAACCTATGCTTACATATTAGATCTCTATAAGCACGATGTAACCTAAGTAACATAAAATTGATGCAATAATGCAATAATGCACTAATGCACTAATGCAATAACAATATTAATGAATGTTTAAAATTAAAGGAGGTAAGGGAAGAAAGAAAAGATACACATAGATATATTGTGGTTCGACATTCGTCATTGATTTGCCTACTCCATTCTTCTATGGTGTTAAGGAACCATCAGAAAATAATCACGATCTTCCACTATTTTGATAAGTTTAATACAAGTGTTTTAATTACAACCAATTATCATACAATAATTCTCTCTATTGATGCAAACACTCAAACTTCTAACAAAAATAAGATCCCAAAAGATGTTGATCCAATAACATTGTTATCCACTATAAATCTACTCCAAGTCTTTGTATATGTCAATCCACCTTGATCCCGCTGATTTCTTGTCCGAGCAATTTCCATGTCTAAGTATTGATTGGAAAACTCCCAACTTTGTCTGCGACCAGACTTTCCTCAATCTTACCAAAGTTGTACATTTTCCAACTCCGCCTTACGAATAATTTGTTATAGGATTCGCCGAAGTCTTTCATAGAGTATAATGAAAATTTCTTCTCGATAGATACTAATAAGGACCAAACTAGATTCAAGAAGTGATACATGCACCTGTTAAAAACAACAAACTTCACACAAAAATATTAGATACCCTAATGTACCATTAGTTTCCCTTAACACTCAATCCTTAGAGATGAAGGTCCTCAACCATGTAAAAAAACTAAGGATAATGATGATGAATAATACCAAGTGAAGGTGTGAGAAAACACAAAAAATGGGGGTTTGAATTTGGTTTTGAAAAATGAAAGCTTTTTATGAAAATACAACAAGTATACCAATCAACAAACAAGAGAGAAAACAATTTTGAGATCTTATTGTTGATCAATTTATATGAGCGATTGTTTGGAATTTGAAGATAAAATGAATCTGGTGAATTTTCTTAGCGCACTACAGATGACCGTACAACATATCGCTTGAGTTGTAAAGCTCCCCCTCCCTTAAACACGTAATGCATCTGAGTATAGATAATGTCTCGATATCATCTTCCCCTTTCACAAATATTAAAAAGAGAAAACAATGCAACAACTAAGACCGTGATATTACAAAATCCAAAAAAATGTTCATACTAGCTAACTAATTGTACACCACAAAATTGCAAATATACCAACTACCACACATAACACACATAACACAATTTAAGTAAAATGATCAAAATAAAGATAACACATTTGAATCATAGAAATCATGATTAAGAGAATTGATATGTCATAAATCATAAAATCGATATGTCAAAAATTATTTAAGTGGATCACATTGATTTACAAAAAATAAATAAAATATTAAGAGAATAAAATATAATGAGATCTATATAAAAAAAATCTTGATAGAACACTAATTTAATTAAACATTTATTATTTTATTAAAAAAATATATGTATTTATAAAGAAAAGTGAATTAAATTTTATATTAATTTTTATATTTCTTAACATAGGTCCTTTGTCATTAACAAGACACTTCAAATAATAAAGTTAAAAAAAATGTATATTTATAAAGAAAAGTGAATTAAATTTTATAATAATTTTTATATTTCTTAACATAGGTCCTTTGTCATTAACAAGACACTTCAAATAATAAAGTTACTTATTTATCATACCAAATCCACTTGAAAATTCACCCAACATTCTTGTAGCAACTTGGCTTTTGTATTTTATTTTATATTCTTTCATTTCCTTTGCATTATCACCAAGTTATAAATGTGATTAAATTTAAAGGGCCCGCATATATACATAGGTCAAGTTTAGGCAGCTAAGTTTGAAAAGACCAATGGTTGGTGTAAATGTACTGCTAGAATCTCTCATTGGCGTTTGAATGAATTTGACCCACACATTTTTAGACAATTGCTATGCTATTGGAACTTATTAGTTAAACGATTGAATGCAATTTTTATACATAATTTATATATTTGCCTTTTGTGATAAAAAGAGACTAATCGTTATTATTTTGTTCAAAAGAGATGCAAATTATAATGGATCATGTAATGAGATATTAAATCCCAATCATTTATTTTAAAATAAACGATTGTTATGTCTTCCTCTCACTCTCATATAAGATTATCTTTTCTCATTAGATACATCTTTTATATATATATATATATATATATATATATATATATATATATATATATATATATATATATATATATATATATATATATATATATATATATATATATATATATATATATATATAGAGAGAGAGAGAGAGAGAGAGAGAGAGAGAGAGAGAGAGAGAGAGAGAGAGAGAGAGAGAGAGAGAGAGAGAGAGAGAGAGAGAGAGAGAGAGAGAGAGAGAGAGAGAGAGAGAGAGGTTTTGGAAGCACCAACTTACTTAAACGTGTCGTATATGAGTCAAGTTATTGTATAAATAAGGGGTTCATCCTCAAGTAATAATCATTCAACTCCTGACTCATCCATTCATCACATGATCATGCTTTTCTAAACATTGGTATCAAATTTCTTTACAAGTGTGATTCTCTCATTTGGATAATGAGAAGTCGTAAAGCAACTTGGAGATCACATCAATAGGCATGAAAATTATATTACCAACCACTTTGGTCAAACTTTTGTGACCTTAAATTATATTGGAGTCTACCATGCAATATAGTAAAATTTAATTAAGGCCTCTAGATCCCAACATGTCAGTATCTAGATGTTTGGCTATATCGTAGCCAAATAAACAAAATGAGGGCCTAGAAGAGAGACCAAATATGACGTTGGCTAGAGACTTCCTTTATTTAAATCATCAAGAAGACGCGCATAAGAATATGAGGGATACCAAAGTACAAACACCATGTTAACTTCACGACACAATGACATAAAAAAGTTAACAATGTCATGAACGAGATAAAGAATCAATTAGAATGGTCAATATAAAAGTAGATACAATCAAAATGAGCATAAGGTGTTGGGATAGCTCACCCTCCCCATCCCTAAATGATGACAAGGAGAATGTCGCCATCTTGAAATCAAAAAATGAAGCATCCTCTGAAGGTGCACAAAGAAGAAAAAGGCCAAATGAGGACACTGTTCGCACGTGGATTTCGCGCAAACAATTCGATGGCCTCCTTTACGAGAGGTTTACTTGCGGGACCGGTCAAACGAGTCTCAGGACTTCTCTGTATGATTAGTTATACTGCGTACTCTCGTAATGTAAGATGGTAAAGGAGTTTTGTATATTTTTGGTGTTTTGTGTTTTAGCAGACTCTCGCGAAATGCTAGAATAAAAAGCTAAAAGAGAAACAAAAACAGGATAAAAGAAGATAAAGGAAAACACAAGTATTTAAATTGACTTGAAATTAAAATAACTTGAAAAAGATAAGTGTTTGGATGCTATCATACATTTTGCGTAGGAGGTTAACTCGTTTCTCTGACGCTCGGTAATTTGAGTGTGTCCCTTTTACAATGTAAAGAAATGCGACCTTGAATAATGAAAATGAAATTTACTTATATTGGCATACAAAATAAATTGTCGGAAACTCTCCAACGAATCTAGCTTTGACACCTGTCATCCCACTCTCTTGGTAATTGTCTACTACTTTGTCCCACTCCCTTGAACAGTTTCTTCATATCTTTCTGAATGGCCTCGTCGAGAGGTCTTCGGCCTACTGGTTTCTCTGGGATGCGTCGAAGTGATTCGAACTCTTCCTTCTGCAAACTGGACTTCTTTGTCTGCCTGTCTACCCATTGTTGTATTTTCCTTTTCTTTGGTTAGGTCAAAATACTCTCCTTTGGCGTTTTCATGGATTTGCTTCAAAACACACTTTCCTGACCTGGTCGAAATCTCCAGTCAACAGACATGACATAACTTCTTTTCACTAACACCATCAATGAGAAAAAAAATTGAGATAGTCCTGACTTTCAAGGATGGAAGAATACAATGTATATATGGATCCACGAGAGCACTAGACCTTGTTCAGCGCTATTATGGCACTTAATAATGCATTTAAATCCTTGATGTATAATAAATTTTTGTGCACTTTAAAGAGGGTTTCTCTTTTATGGTTCCCACACTTTCCAAAAAGGTTAGTAAATTCTTGGAAATATTTATAAAAAATATTCGTATCCAGATTTAAGACAAATCAGATGACAAAAAAGAGCTAAATGTGCCTAGATATCAAAGATGTTCATATCCATGTTTAAGAAACTTTGAGTCAAGTATTTAGTTTCTTTATTTTAATTTAATGTGTTTATGCTTTCATTTTCTTTATTATCCACATATTTGTTGTTTTGTTTTGTTTCTTTGGTGTAAAAGTAAATATCCATAATGTAGGGTTTTAAATATAATTAGATTTGAAGGTGTCCGAATGAAGTCAAATTAGATGTAAATGAAATTTAAGATCTATAGTGTTCATCAAGTGAATTTAAACACAAGAGAGGGTAGAGGAAGGGGGGATTGTGTTTTATATTTTCTAAAAAAAATTCCATTAAAAATTGATTTTAAAATTGGTCAGATTTAAAGAAAGAAAATGAAGTAGAGAATTTGACGTGGAAGATAAACTGCACAAATATAAAGAGAAGTGTTAGAAAAATCACACCATAATTTATACCGGTTCGACCTTAAACCATGATTTGTAAGAGTGCAAAGGACTCATTTATATAGGAAAAACTATTTGGCCAAAAAGGAAATATTTCATGGGTTGAGGTTACGCTCTAATCAATTAGCCTACATAGTTAATCAATTAAACCTAGCAAATTAGGAAACAAAACCAATTAGTTTTGAGAGTCTAATCAATTAAAAGGACACCTAATTACTTAAGTGGATAGCCAACTCCTTAATCTATTAGACACAAGTTCCAATAAATTAGAAATCTATATTTTGTTTTTCTAATTGGCCAGGACACTTTGTAATCGATTAAATAGTAGCCAAAATTAATATTAAGAAATATTTTAAAATAAATGAAGTTTGTAAAATGATTGTGTGTGTATTTCCTTACTAATTTAATAAATACTCATGCTTAATTAAACACTATTGATCCTAACAAATACAATTATAATAATGAAGATGATTAGACGAGCTTTCAAGACTTCAATTTATTTAAATGTTGATCTTTTTATTTGACTATCTTTACTCTTAACACACAAAAAATAGTTTCATATATTGATAAATTCAATTTCCACTTTGATGATGCTCATGATTAACTAATCATTGTTCTTTTAAATCCTCAAAACCATATACAATATCATCATAACTTGCACATCACATAAAATCACATTCTTCCCTATTTAACGATGACAATGCATCTCTCAAAGAGGTGGTAAAATATAAATATTAAGATGAAAAGATTAAAGATTTTAACTACCCTTCATAGATAAAGAGTTTATACTCTACTTTTTTAAGAGTATATTTCTCCCCCTTTGACATTATCAAAAAATGAGAAAGGAAAAAGAATAAGAACAAATAACTAAATGTCACATAGAAAAAAATGTTTATCATTTTTAGAGTAATTAAAAAGAGAGGGAGTTTTATATATTAAAAATGATAGTTACAATAAAGAACTAGCAAGACAAAAAAAACAAAGAAAACACAACAAAACAACAATTGGTTGTTGCCATCATTATCATCATCATTGTCCAAAAACTCCAGCGGAACGAATACCCTTGTGTTAGCTAGGTGCTCAACAATGAAGTTGACCTTTGTAAACATTTGATGAAACATTTTGTTGTTATCTTTAGTACTTGCAATAATTATGTTGAGAAGAGCTTCAATTATAGAATTTAGAGGTATTTCATAATCAAACTCTTCTAGATTTGCAGGCTCTGGCTGCTCAAAAGCCCGAGGTGAATACTCAATGGATGTATTGTACACCCAAACCCCGTCTATGTTGGTGATCTCTGTTTGTTTCTGAGTAGTCTTGAACATCATCAAGGAGATTAAATCATACTCTTCCCTAATAGATAAACTATAACATGAATCAAAATCATTTTCTATAATCTAACATTAGTTTTAATGTTTTGGGCTAGAAACCAAATGGCCATAACATTGATCTTCAACAACCATGGTTGAGCTTCCTTGGGAATAACACATGGGTGATCATGTAGAAAAGGAGATGGTTGGTGACACATTGGTTATCCATGTCATTTGGAGCATCAGAGGAGTAGGTAGAACAATCATAAGGTAGATCAACAAAATCCCCAAACTCTTATATATATATATATATATATATATATATATATATATATATAGAGAGAGAGAGAGAGAGAGAGAAATAGAGAGAGATTGAAATTTTATGTACCTTAGAAGTGATCACCCCTCTTTATAGTTGAGATTTTCATATAACATTTTTAACAACCTTAGGTACACCTCTTTTGGTTTATTGCAAATGAATTCTTCGAGGTTGTCTTGATTGAATGCACCAAAAAATTTGAAATCTCTAAAATAACTTTTATCAACAAAGTGAGATTTGAAATCAGAACGTATGAGGAAATGATTATTGTAGTAGTTTTTTGAATTGATAAAGAAAAATCACCAGACTCATCGTTTTTGAAGAAGTGCCTGTAGAGGTCCGCGTGATTTTTTTTTTTCATTTATGATGATGTGATAACATAACAAGTAGAAAAAAAAAGAAAACAACAACTAAACAAACATAGAGAAGAAGATTTAAGTGATGACAGAAAAAGGAAAGAGATGTTCCTTTTATTGAAAGGAAAAATCACCAAGAGTCTTAATATTATTAGAGAACCAATTTAAAGATTTTCTTTGGAATCTTTTGGTATCTCAAACTCTTGATCTAATGTGCTCATCATATACCCTTTGATTTCAATGGAACCAAAGTGTGTGAAAACTAAATGTTACAGACTCAGACTCAGGGTTCTAGGAACTTGATTACACACTTCAAACGTTTGAACTAACGAGTAATCAAAACATGTGAAAATCATGATTCCAACTCCCACTCAAACTAAGAGGAATCTTTTCAAGATTAAGTGATAGTTAAAAAATTGAACTTTGGTCCTTCTAGAAAGGTTCCAAGAAAACTCATAGGAAGATCTCCAAAGTGTCTATCAAGTAGAAACACAATTTAGGCAATTCAATTTTCACTAGAGTTCCCAACAACAACAAACACTTATATAATATTCTCCTTAAACCATCACATGCGCCTAAAACTCAATTATAATTCTCCATCACATTATCACAATGTTCATATCAAATCACCATCATCTTCATCTCGAGCTCCAAATAAAATTTTCCTCGAATTATCCCCACCTCTTTAATCATGTGGTCTTTGCCATGTCAAGGCCGAGACAAAATCCTCCTCGTACTATCTACCTTTGTGACAATTATTTTCTTTTGACTTAGTCTAATTCATCATGTAATAATCTCATAACACGCTATCCAAAAATTAAAATTCTTTGTTGTCGCCAACGGCCAATACACACCAGACAATACAATCATCACAAAATTAGTTAGTAACTACGAGTATTGTTATAATTTAAGTCAATTCAAAACACATATTTCCTCTATTTTTAAAAGATATTCGTTTAAAATTTTTGCACACAAATTAAATAATACAATAATATTATTATAAGATATTTCCTTTTTACTAAATTAATCTTATTAATATGTTGAAAATAATATAAAGAGTAATAATTAAATGATAAAATTAAAAAAATAATAATAATTACATTAAAAAATAAGAATGACATTCATTTTAAAATAATTACATTAAAGAGTGTATATAACATTGAAGTTCTCTTTTATACTACTAGTACATTTCCAAGTTCAAGTCCTTAACTTAACTTAACCCAAAAAATCTTTTGTAGATTTGATTAGAAGCTCACATCACTTCATTAGCTACTTGACACATTAAATAAAAAAAATAAAAATTCCAATACATATTTCAACAAACCTATTTCCACCACCTTTTACCAATTTCTTTATCATCTGACAAAGACAATGGAGTATGATCAATCAATTCATTCTCAAATCAGTTAAACAGCCTTAGTAACATCTCCAATGGGTCCCACCCTAAATTCATCTTTATATAAACAATTTCACAATCTCACGTTTTCACTTTATCAAATTTCACTTTATTATTATTTCATTACACACACAACAACAACAAAAGGACCTTTCACATCCACAAAGAACCTTCTGGACACACTTTCTCACTAAAATATCTCCCTCAACATAGAATCTCAACCCTACATCAAAACCACTTCTCTTTTTTCAATTAATTAATCATTCAAAACAAAAAACAACACTCTTATTTTAATAAATAATATTTAAATAAACCCAAAAAAAACTATATATAAAGTCTAGAATTGTAGTCTCTAGAGTATTCTCTTTGCACTTCAACCCTTCATTCTATGTACCTATTCACAAACATGTAGCCTAACCTAACCTTAACTAAACTAAACAAACCAAAACCCAAGTTGTCATCCAAGTTGTATATTATTAATATTACATTTTTTATATCTATATATAATCACATATCATAATAATGATGTTATTGTGATTGTGTATTTGTGTGTGTATATCTATGACTTTTCAGCTTCTTCATTTTTTTTAAGGTTGTACGGAATTTGCATCTTGGTTCAATTTGCCGACACAAACATTAGTTTGATTTGTTCTTTTGGAGAGTTCTAGGTTGTGAAAAATTGGATTTTTTTTTTTGTTGTTGGAAAAAAATGGATAATGAAGGAAACAAAAGCAATGATTTTTATGCTGTTTTGGGATTGAATAAAGAATGCACTGATTCAGAGCTAAGGAATGCTTATAAGAAACTTGCAATGGTTAGAATTTTTTTTTTCTCTTTCCTTGTTAATAACTCTGTTTTTTGTTCATATAAAAATCAATTTTTTTTCATGATTTGAAGAACCCTTGATTTGATTTTTGATGATTTGGACAGAAATGGCATCCAGATCGTTGTTCAGCTTCAGGAAATGTGAAGTTTGTGGAAGAAGCTAAGAAGAAATTTCAGGCGATTCAAGAGGCCTATTCTGGTAATTTTGCACATGAATTTCATGTTTTTTTTTTATAATTTAATAATTTAATATTATTTTCATGGTTGGAGATTGACCCATGATTTATTTTTTTATTTTCTTCTTGAAATTGAAGAAAAGTTGAAATTTTTAATTTTTTTAAATATTGGGTCTAAAATGTAAATAGTGTTTTTTGTGTGACAGTTTTATCTGACTCGAATAAGAGGTTAATGTACGACGTTGGAGTTTACGACAATGATGATGATGAAAATGTGAGTCACTCCCTAAATTATTTTTCTGAAATATTAATAAATTTATTTTTTATATAACAATTTATGAGGCAAAATTTCAAATTCCACTTTTTAAAAATAAATTAATGTTATATTATTGATTCGAACTCACGAATCTGTATATTACTGATTCGAATTCACGTCTCTGCAATGCAATATGATCTGATTAGGAGATACATTTTCAATGAATCAAGTTTGAAAATGAACTTTGTTTTGCAGGGTATGGGTGATTTTTTGAATGAAATGGTTACAATGATGAGCCAAACAAAATCAAATGTGAGTCCTTTTTTTAATTTTTTTGCAATATTTTATTTTTGTTTGCTTATAATTAGTGGAACTTTAGGTGATAATAAAGCTAGACACAAACCAACAACGTTGTTTTATATATTTTTTAGTGGATAAAGATAGAGAAACATTAGTGTTTTCATTAGCCAAATACTATGTAGTTGCTACTTTTCACCTTTTGAGATTGGGTCCTTATATTATTTGGTTTTTTGTTTGTCCAATTAATAAATCACTTGAAAATATCAAACTTGATTTGAAAATCTTGGACCCATGTGGGTTAATGGTTCAATATGTGTTCGCGTATAATAATGCAATGGCAGAACTGTCTTTAAGAGCGTGCAAGACGGATTACAGCACAAGATCTAAAATTTGTCATGGTTAAAAATGACTAGACAGAGTCTCGTAACATATTTGAGATCTCTATTTATTTTGTCATAACTTAATTTTTGTGATATAGGAAAATGGAGAGGAGAGCTTTGAGGAGTTGCAGCAGTTGTTTAGTGATATGTTTCAAGCAGATATTGGATTAGATGGAAGCAATTCTATGAATGCTTCTACTTCATCTACTTTCATGACTTATAATGAAAGTTCGAATTCGAATAAACGCAATTCCAACCAGATGAATTATGGAATGGCGGGGGATTCATCTAGCTTCGATGCTAATTATCAGAACTTCTGTTTCGGGGTCAGTTATATTCTAACATTGTTTCTAGTTTTTTGAATTCATTTATTGTTACATTACATCCATGGCATGTATCATGTATTTTGAGGTATTTTTCTTGTTTGTTCTTTGTTGAATAAAATAAAAATTGCTATGAAAATCAAAAGGGTAGGTTTAACTTTTAGTTGAGTTGTGGGGTTTACTTTGAAGTGGATAAGATTTTTGAGGTTGTGGGAATGATCTAAAGATTTGGAGTTTGGATCATGTGTCATAAGTGTTGGGTTATGTGGAAACTCTATGGGCCATCATATATTGAATTTTGAACAATACAAAAATGATTTGTATATTAGATCTTAAAACATAGTTTAAGGCGTATTCTCTCACTTATATATTGTTAAACAATCATTTTTCGTCGTGTAACTTATACTTGACACACCAACAATATCGAGTGGTTGGATTTGGGCGATAGATTCAATTGTACTTGGATCGAACAACCTTTTCTCGTTGTTGAGGGTTTGCTTAAAGCACGGTTTTTGAGGGTTTGATTAAAGCACGATTTTTAGAGGGTTCGTAATCTTTTAATTAGTGGTAACTTTTCTTTTGTTCATGTAATCAAGGTCAATTTTGTAAATTATCATTAACAATGAATGAGGATACAAAACAATGGAGAATGTGTGAAGTGTCAAAATGGTAAGTGATTCTCCCTAGCTAATCCTCTACTTACAAAATGTCATGTATGTCAAACTCTTTGGCTGGTCAAGTGCTTTTATAAAACCCTAATTATCATCTCCATTTAGGGAGATATCTAGGTACCAGACATTTGGAACATTTGACCTACAAAGGTTTCTCTTTTATCGATACAATTTTTATCTCCATGTTATGAAATTTTTAAATTCGTCACGTAGTATAATAGATTGGTCACATAGTATACACTACATGTTATATTTCAAGTATTAGACTAATAGACTGGTCACATATTATGTATTAGACGTCTGATTATTCGATATTTTGTTTATTCTTTATGTGAAGACAGATGAAGCGCCATCAAGAAGATGTGGCGGAGACGGAAAAAGGGGGAATTCAAGGAGGAGGAGGTAGCAATAGACAAAGAAAAGGCAGAAAACAAAAAATCTCATATGGCCATGATGTTTCCTCTAATGACAATCATGGAATTTCTGCAAACTAGTGTCAACCTTAGTATTTTGGTCTTGAGAATTTCACAATCATGACTTGCTACAACTAAAAAGATTAGGAGCAAGAACATATAGTTTATGTTAGTACTATGATGTCCTAGGGAGGGAGGTCACAAATGACACCCTTCAAGCCATTGGACACTTATGTTAAGAGTTTGAGTTGAAATTTAATTTACAAGTCATTTTAGTATTTTTCATTTCAAGATATTTAAATCAAAAGTGTAATATTGTTTGGCATTTGTTACATTATGATCCAAATCTTAATGTCATGTTTTGAGTTTAAATAATTCTTCTATTGTTTATCTTAAATTGTGAGGCATTTATAGAGGATCTCTAAATGGACCGAAGTGTTGTTTGAAGTCAAAACAGAAAATAAATAATATTTTAAGTTAAATCACACAAATCATTTTCAATGGCATTTTGATTGTTGAAAATTATAATAAACTTACAATTACGATTAAAATTAAGTTGGCGTAGAGATAGTCAATCGAGGATTTCAGTTACTGGATTGATCAGTTTGTTATGCTGGTTATTTGAATTAATACATATAGATATATGTATTAATATATAATAATCTTTCATTCTATCTCTTTCCTTTCATTCCTCCTCCACCAAAGTGTAAGTGTATTGATACTATCAAATCGATATCTAGAGTTTCTGATTTGTTTTCTTGATCATGAATTTAAATTTTTATGATTGTGTTTTTGGGGATTGTAAATTGTGTTAGCTGCAAAGATGAACGATATCAATGGTATCCTTAATTCTCTTCCAATTTTTTCATGGTAAAAATTGGATCTGATGGAGAAAAAAAAACAGATGCAATCATTGTTTGATTTTCATGAAATCCTGTAAGTGGTTACTAATGGCGTCTCTGAGCTTGTCCAAACCACAAATGATGCTAAAAAAGTTACTAACAAGGATGCGAAGAAGAAGAATTGCAAGACCTAGGTTTTGTATTTAATCTATAGTAGAAACGTCAAATTTTGATTGGATTTCTCATGCTAAATTGGCGAAGGAGACATGAGTTATTTTTGTCAATATTATGAAGGTGGTAGGAAGGTTAAAGTTTTCAAATTGTACACACTATGAAGGCAATATGAGTTATTGCAGATGGGAGAAGATGAAAATATTGCAGACTTTGCCTCAAAAGTATTGAATCTTATTCTTCTCATGAAAGGTTGCGGTGAAGTCCTAATTGATAAAATGATAGTTGAGAAGGTAATGTGATATTGACCTTTCACTTTGATCATGTTATCGTAGTCATTCAAGAATCCAACAATCTTGAAAATTGAAGATTCAGTTGGTTGGAGGCACATGAGTTAAGGAATGTCGAGAGGAAAATATTCCAAGATTCGATACAAGCACCGCAAGCTCAGACATGGAAAAAGAATGGTGGTTCCAACAAGTTCAAGGGAAAATGAGATAAGACTTAAAGCAATAAGTCTTGGATGAAAATTCAAAAGCAATAGGTTGATGAAAAGGCTTCTGAATCCTCAAAAAAAGGAGAAGGAACCTCATATCAGAAAGACAAACATGAGAAGAAAAGCGTGCAATGCTATAATTGTGAAAAGTGAGGTCACTTCGCCAAGAATTGTTGGAACAAGAAAGACAAGGAAGCGACAAAAGGTAAGGACGATGCATGATTAAACCTCGCACGTTAAGATTCAAATGATTAGGATGGTATGGTGCTTATGGCTGCAGTTGCAGATGAGCACGTCGACTCTAAGATCTGGTTCCTCGACACATGCTGCTCGAATCACATGACTGGTCGAAGAGTGTGGTTAGCAAATTTCGACGAGTCGAAGAAAAGCAAGGTCATGCTAGAAGATAATTGTTGGTTTCAAGAAGAATGTACAAGTAACCTAGTTATTCAAAGGAGTATTGGAGAAAAAGTTATGATCAAAGATGTACTTTATGTGCCTGACATGAAGTGAAATCTGCTAAGTGTTAGACAATTGGTCGAAAAAGGTTTCAGAGTGGTTATGAAAGATGAAGCCTTTAAATTGTTAGAGACCCATAATTACTTGGTTTTAAAATCTCCTCTGTCAAAGAAAGGATATTTAAGACCATGAACACTCCATCTGAGGTACAATGCCAAAAAACAATGGGCCACCACAAACATAATTGGTTGTGGCATTTGAGGCTTGACCATTTGAATTTTAGGTCACTCAATCAACTGATTACTCGATATACGGTAACTGGTATACCAAGTCTTGTGATGCCAGACAAACTTTGTGAATGTTTCTTAGTAGGAAACCAATCCAGAAAGTCTTTCGTCTTGATTATGTCAATGAGAACCTCATGCATACTAGAAGTAGTACATTCATATGTATGTGGTCCATTTAAGGATCATACCATTGGTGGAAATAGGTATTTTGTCTCATTTTTTCTATGAGTACAGTCGAAAGCCTTGGATTTATGTGATCAAGTGCAAAGACAAATTATATTCAATCTTTAAGAGATTCAAAATGCTTGTCGAAAACCATAGTGAAAAAAAGATCTAGGTTTTGCAAACAGATGGAGGTGGAGAATACACATCCAAGATATTTTAAGAGTTTTGTGCATAACATGGTATTGAACATGAGGTAACTACTCCTTACATGCCTCAACAAAATGAAATAGAAAAAAGAAGAAACCAAACCATATTGGATATGCCAAGATGCATGTTAAAATAAAAGAACTTGCCAAAGTCCTTATGGGGTAAACCAGTCACTACTTTTGTTTATATTTTAAACAGGTTCCCTACTAAGAAACTGAATAACAAGGTTCCTGAAGAAGTATGGAGTGGAAAGCGACCATCAGTGAGTCATCTGAAGGTGTTTGGATATATTTACTACACGCATGTTGTTGATTCTAGGAGAAGGAAGCTTGATGATAAGAGTGAACCAATGATTCTGATAGGATATCATAAAACTGGATCATATAGGCTATTAAATCCAATGAATGATAAGATTGTGATGACTTTAGACATTGTGATTGATGAGAACATTGTCTAGGATTGGAATTTAGATGCTGCTGCTAACAAGTTATTAATGAGCTATAGCTTTGATAAAGAAATTAGTGTGCATGGATAAAATCCAGCTATTGACATTCCAGTCACAGTCGAAGTCGAAGCAAACAATAGAGAAGGTGTGGCTAGAACAAGCCAAAGACCTCAAAGAACCAGAGTTCTCCCAACAAGGCTTTAAGACTGTGAAATGATTGGTGATGATGAAGTCATACCATATGGAGATTTGGTTCAGTTCTCTTTACTTGCAGATGATGAACCAATAAACTATAATGAGGCCTTAAAGACTAGTAGAATTGAAAGAAACAAAATTTAGTACATTTGCAAACACACACAAAATTTATCGAGTTACAAGCAATTGAAAGAAACAATACATGGGAGATAGTTGAATTGCAAACACACACAAAATTTATCGAGTTAAAGTGGATGTTCAAGATGAAGCATAATCATGATCGGTCGATTGCAAGACATAAGGCAAGACTAGTAGCTCTAAGATTTCTTCAGAGAGAAGAACTCGATTACTTTGAAGTATATGCACCAATAGCAAGATTAAAGACTATCATATTGGTGATAACATTGGCATGCAATCAAGGTTGATCGACATTTTACTTAGCTACGAAATCAACATTTTTTAATGGTCCCTTAGATGAAGTCATGTATGTCACACAACCTTCGAGTTTTGTGATACAAGAGGAAGCGAGGAAAGTGTACAAGTTGCACAAAGCCCTTTATGGTCTCAAACAAATACCTAGGGCATGGAATAAGAAAATCGATTCATACTTGTTAGAATAATTTTGATTCTAATCTTCTAATATAGTTTTGATGATAACAATACTTTCATAATAGAATAGAAGTTCTAATATGAGTTGCAACTAACTTATAGTTAATGTGCATTGTAGAAGCAGTAGAAGTTCTAATAAGGAAGTTCTTAAAAGGAAAACATCTAGGAATAGAAGCTGCCTTGCGCTATTGTATAGAAGATAAACGTGTTAAAGAGAAGCTATCAATTAAGACGTCATTAAAGTTGCGTATTCAATTTTCGATACTCTGATTTGTGCTTAGAAGATTCTAATACTCTCATTAAAGACTATTTAAAGAAAATCAGAATAAAGGTTGGGAACAAGAATCTCCTCTTTTGGAAGGATTTTAAAGCAATTAACAATTATCCAAATCAAGCTCCAGATGTTACCAACGACTAGATATTTCAAACCACTATATAAAGAAATCTACCTGAAGATTTGAAGCTTTGGTTCTCACGTTATATCTATCATACGCTTAAATATTATTTTGCTCTAAAAATATCTTGTAACAAATCACCTAGTGACTATAGCTTGTTAGAAGCAATATTGAGTTACTTTATTAATCTTTGTAAAAGATAAGTTGTTTTTCCTTGAGTGACTAGTCTAAGTCAGTAGACTCAAGAAGACATTGACAGTAGGTCATTGTGATTGTATTCAAATTTGAATAGTGGATTAAGACCTCATTGATAGAGGCAAAATCAACTTGGCGGGTGGACTGGATGTAGTTTGACTTCAAACGAACCAGGATAAATCAAAGTGTTTTTTAAAGTCATTTTTATTGTTGAAAACCCAATTCCAACCCCCTTCCTTGTGTTTTACGCTCCTTCAATTGTCATCAGAGCTCTAGGTTCTGAGATATACACTTAACCGTGTCAGTAAAAGATCCAGAAGATAAAACACAATGGCAGATCCATGAAACAACAACAATGACTACCAAAATGACAAGATCAACGGAAAACCTCCAGTGTTCAATGGTGACAACTTTGATTACTGGAGGGATGTTCTAGAAAGTTTATTTCTGGCTCTGGATGGAGATCTTTGGGATATGGTGACAGATGGATACACTCATCCCGTTGGAGCAGACGGTCAGAAGATTGAAAGAAAGAACATGACAGCTCAACAGAAGAAGGAATTCAAAAACCATCACAAGGCCAGAACCATACTTCTGAGTTATATTTCCTATACAGAATATGAGAAGATCATAAACAGAGAATCAGCCAAACATATGTTTGACTCCCTGAGGATGACACATGAAGGCAACACTCAAGTCAAGGAGACAAAAGCTTTGGCTCTCATCCAGAAGTATGAAGCATTCAAGATGGAAGAAGATGAAACAATCGAGAAGATGTTCTCTAGGTTTCAAATTCTGGTTGCTGAACTGAAAGTTCTGGACAAAGGCTACTCAACAGCAGATCATGTGAAGAAGATCATCAAAAGCTTTCCAAAGGCTTGGAAACCCATGGTCACTGCTTTGAAGCTATCAAAGAATCTAAACGAGATATCTCTGGAAGAACTGATCAGCTCTCTGAGAAGTCATGAGATAGAACTAGAAGAAGATGAACCCCAGAAGAAAGGTAAGTTTGTTGCTATTAAATCTAATAAATTTGATTCTAAAGCTCTACAGGTAGAAGAAGAAGAAAGCTCTGGAGGCTCATCAGAAGAAGATGAACTATCTCTTCTATCCAGAAGAGTTCAACAACTCTGGAAACATCATCAGAAGAAGTTCAGAAATCATAGAAGATCAAGCAATCACTCTGAAGCATCCTCTGGTCACAAGAAACCCAGAAGCAAAGAAGTAGTGTGCTACAAATGAAAAGGACCTAGAAACTACAAGAGTGACTATCTTAAACTCCAGAAAGAGAAACCCAGAAAGAAATTCAACAGAGAAAAGAAAAAGAGTCTCATGGCAACATGGAATGATTTAGAATCATCTGAAGGAGATTGAGACTCAAAATATGAACATGCAAACATTGCATTAATGGCAAAAATACCAGAAGATGTCCACTCGTCAGAATCAGAGTCAGAATCTGACACAAAGGAGGTATTCTCTAAATTTTCTAGATCTCAATTAGAAGATAGCCTCTCAGAAATTCTTGAAAAATATCAGAAGCTTCAATTCAAATACAAAGACATGAAACAAAGTCTTGTATATGAATTGGAAGCTCTTAGTGGATAAGAGTGTGGTATACTTTGTTGTATTGGTATTGTGTTGTTTGCTGCAAGTTGAAAAGTTGATGGTTGTTGTTGTATGTTGTAATGTCTTATAAATGGCAAGATTATGGGTTGCAGGCCTTTGGCCAAAGTTGGATGTTTTTGTGTTGTTATGTCGTTATAGTTGTTGTTGTTTGGTAATCACGTTGAGTCGTATAGCATATGATTATTCAAGTTGGAGCCGATTGCTCGGTAAGTTGGCCTGGATTAGCAAGAATAAAGTTGAAGGATTATGCCTTGTGTTTACGCCTCTATTAATTGACATGATTATAAGTTGGGAGTTTTGCTCCGATGGTATCACATGCATCACATTTGTCTAAGTTTCATATTACGTTGTCATGTTGTATCTCATGTTGATTCTAAGTTGTTGGTTGTTTGTGAAGTGGTGATTCGTGTAATCTAATTCAATATGTTATTTATCATATTCTTGATTATAATATTAGATATCGCACCCATTATGTTTGAATGTTGCCCTCTATTGGTAACATGCAGGTAATTCAGAGTAGGACATAATTCTTTAGTAGATTCGAGTCGGTGTTGTCGCCCTGATACATAGCACTCGGGGGGAAAACACTTGTTTTATGTTGATGTTGCCTTTGGTTATACTTGCTGAGTAATAAGTTGTTTATCAAAGAATTGTTGCTTTTGAGTTGTTATGAAGTTGAATACAATTTAAGTTGTTTTTGATGAATCTATTGCATAGTAATAAAGTAGTTGTTTTAAAGGCTTATCATGTGTTGAACGATGTTTTAAAGTTGAAATGTATTATCTCAATTTACTTTGTTGAAATTTTTATACCATGTTTTCGTTAATAATCATCGGGTAGAATTGAGATGTTACACAATACCCAAGGGAAATCAAATGCAGTAAATTGGACCAAACGACTACTCATGACTCCCGTAAGGAGGAGCGAAACAATCAGAACCGTAAAATCCATCCTACGATTATCCACGTTTTTCAATATCCCTTCATATTTTAATTTCAAACAAATTACTCTATAAAAGAAAGCTTAGTGGGCCATTTTGAAGGGACCCCATTTGAAATTCTCTTAATCATTAATTCATAAATTAATTTAAACATTTGAATGTTAATCCTACATGTTAGTTTCATCCACCACGTCAAAATCAAAAATCTGTCGTAACAAAATATCCAAATCACCTCTTTCGATCTTCATCTAATTCTCCAACAAAACAAATACAAATATATAACAAGTGAAATTAACCATTTAAAAATAAATAATATATATATATATATATATATATATATATATATATATATATATATATATATATATATATATATATATATATATATAATGGTTGAATGACAAAGAAAGAGATAAATCCAAACAAAGAAATTAAAAAGTGGGCGGTGGTTGTTAATTATAAAAGTGTAGGGGGCTACTAAAGCACGTGGCTATGGATACCATTTATGGTTTACTTTTGGTTTTGAAGGTATTTTGGGACCCAAATTCCAAGCAAGTAGCCAAGTATTTTCAATGCTAACATCAAACATTGTGATTCGTGGGTCCTTCACTTGCAAGAATTGTTTGGTTTATTTTGGTTGAATCAAACTAAAAAGAGATTTTTTTTAGTGTCCAAGTGCTTGTTTTGTTGAGTTAAAAATTAAATATACATTTTAAATTTTATTACTAACAACCGATTTTCTTCGAAGACGTACAAATCGATCTATAACATATTATTTTATATTTTTTCGTAATTAAATTTAGATAAAAATGACTTTTATATATTATTTCACAATTAAATACGACTCAAACTGAAATTTTCAAAAGTTGAAGTTTTCAAAAGTTGAAGCTTTTTGAAGTTGAAGTTTGAAGTTTTCAAAAGTTACACAAGCTTTCGATAGTTGCATTTAAAAAATAGGGTTAAATATGTTTTCAGTCCCTATAAATATCTCAATTTTGATTTTTAGTATTCTTATAGAAAACGTCGGGTTTTAGTTCATATAAAATTACTTTTGCACACATATTTGGTCTATGTAGAAGGACTAAAACTGCATGCAAAAATAATTTTATAAGAACTAAAATTCGACGTTTTTTTTATATGGACTAAAAATCAAAATTGAGATATTTATAGGGATAAAAAACATATTTAATCCAAAAAGAATATTGAGAAGTTGCATTAAAAAACGACATCCAGAAATTGAACACCATAATTTAGTGTAGTTTTGCCATATCCTTTCTAGAGTAAACTAAAGATTGTTATAGTACGACTAACATAAAGACAACTTCGACTTCTTACGATTCTAAAAAATACAACTAAAATAAAATTAACTTCAACTTCTTACTCAAGTTGGGAACTTAGTTTTAGAGAGAGAGAGACTCGCCCTTCTCTCTAAAACTAGGGTTTGAAAAAATGGTTCGGTGTCGCTCCCCTCTTGTAGGAGTCTCCCCTCCGATAACAATGTTTATCTCCTCCGACATGGAGGTCCTCCTCTCCGCTATGGGGCATTCTCCTCCACCATGGGGTTTTCTCCATTCCTTCCAATCCCATTGAATCAATATTCATCTTTGAGGGATCTTTTCCTTATTCAAATTCCAACCTCCATCATGGTCTCAATGCTCTTCTCCAATAACCAGCAAGATCTTGCAAAGCCGAAATTGTCTTCAACAACCATTGGATCAAAATCGCACAAACACAAAAAAACGACCTCCTCCACTGAAAGATCCAAAATTTCTGACATATTGTGTTTGTTATTTTATTATAGTTATTGTTCTGTTTTTTGTTTTGTCTATGTTGTGTGTGTTGTTGTTCTTAAGTTTAGATTATTTTAAGTGTGTTCTTAAAGTGTTTGATGAAATGTCTCAAAGAAATTTGAATAGAGAAAATTTGTTGAGGAGCAAGATTCCAACTTTGATCTTTGCAAATCAGACTCTATTTTTCACTCAACAAAAGATTCCTTCCAAACAAAATGTTTGTCACTATCCATATACAGTCTATTTATTATCTAATGAATGATTTGTTTACTATCAAAAAAACTTCAATTTCTTACACAGAGTTTTCAAAAGTTTGAGACGGTTCTCCAAAAAAATAATAAACCATAAGCTATGCCACTTACAAGAGTACAAGTCCCCATTACTCAACCAGAAACTGTACAATTCACCCAATCTAAACATTCATTACATAAACATAAACAATACAAAGACCATACCTATGTAAACAGTCCAAACATAGTCAAAAAACCAGATAAAAATGTGTCCAACAGAAGGGCTCTGTACCAACCCCAGGGACCTGCAGAACCACACAGATACAGCATCCTCCACAATTATTGCTTGCTTTATTTTTGGTGAATCAAACTAATGTATTTTTTTAGTTTTTAAAAGTAATTGTCTAAAATTCATTTAAGAACTCAACCTCTTTTAGTAGATATATTTTTAATAAGGGTGGTTGTTTTGTTTGGTTAAATATTATATAGGCGAGTTTGTTGAAGTATATTGTTCAACAATTTTTTTTGTTTAATTAATTTTATAATTTTTTTTTATCGAAGACGAAATAGACTTATATCATAGATTACAGTTGTATTTAAATTTTTAAAGATTAAAAATAAAATTCAAAGAGAAAAAAATAAAAAATTAAATTCGCTAAAAAAAATTAGAAGAACACGATTTCTTAATTTTTCCTTTAAATTATTTTATTATAAGTTTTTTAAAATACTTTTGCAACAAATCAATCTCTTAAATTATCTAACGCCTACACCGTTAATCTTTTTCAAAAAAATATGTTCGAAAAAAGAACATGTGATATTAACATTGATTAGGTGGCGTTAATGGTACTAATATGATTTTTTTTAATGTTTAAATAATTATTCAAAACTCCATCATCAAACATTAACCCTAACATATCATACTGAACAAAATCATCAAGAACATAGAACAACAAAACTCATCATCAAACCTAAACCTAGACACACCATACTTAGCAACATCATCAAGAACATAGTACAATAAAACTCCATCATCAAACCTAAACCCAGACACACCATACTTAAAACTTGACCACACTAAAGTAGTTGATGAAGGAAGCTCATTGTTTAGACAAAAATGTTTAAAAATCAAATCCAAAACAGCGAAACTCGCCTCATTTCTCCTACAAGCAGCAAGAAACTCGTCTAGAAAATTCAACCGATGATGTTTCTTGACTCCTCTGTTTCTCTGTTCTCATGGAGGAATGTAGCAACAAGAGTGTGGGTCGAGATGTAGAAAACTATTTGACGTTTTTTCGTTTTTTCTAAGATTGTTTTTTGAATCCTAGTGACTTTCTATTTAGGACTTCCCTAAATATATGAGAATCTATATCACTTTCTTCAATCACTAACCCCTAGTGATCAACCTGAATAACAACTCTATTGATTTTTGAATTTGCAACTCAACTAAGACAAATCAACAATCATGTCAAGTTATTGAAACATAGAGAGGTGTACATAAAAATTCAACATTAATCCTTATGATGGCAATAACATGAAATACAAGAAATAAAAGAGTCACAAACCATATACACAAAGAACTTAATCTTGCGTACAAACCCCCAAGTAAAACATGAGTATTTAGTCTCTTTATATAGTAATGTATTATGGACTTTTTACTCATGGATCCCTGACTTGAATTCATCCAGAATAATAGCTGAATCAGTTGGATTTGATTTGCTCCTTAAATGTCTCCAACAAAACATATGATTTATTATATTTCAAACTAAAATTTAAATCTTCATTTAAATCTGATTTGATCTTCAACAATTGTCAAACAAATCAAACAATCGTTGTTAAATATACTACATCAAATTTGATTGAATATCAACCACCATTTTCGTACCAAACAACATCCATCATGACATGTTGACCAGGGCTAAATGTTGCACTACACACATGTTGGAACATCGTGTTCCACATGTTGCACCAGTATATCCAAATTAACTCTTCTTCATGAATCATAGATCTTCTTTAAAAAGTGAATCTTGGATAGAATAAATTTGAACCAAAACTGCAATATCATATGTTTGTTGCCAAAGACCAGATATTGCATCACACATGTTGGAACATCGTGTTCCACATGTGTCCCTTCTGCATCAGAACAACTTGAATAAATTTAATATTATTTTGCATAATACAACCAGTACTAAAAGGACCATCATCTTTTAAGATTTTACAAAAATAGATTATGTACACTTATTTTAAAAATTAATATAATACATCTTGACAAATAAATAGACTGACCTAATAAATTTAATAGGTTTTTCTATAAGCCTTAGCTTGGTATATTTAAATTAATAGGTTTTTCTATAAGCCTTAGCTTGGTATATTTAAATTAATAGGTTTTTCTATAAGCCTTAGCTTGGTATATTTAAATTAATAGGTTTTTAAAATGGTTGAATCTTTACCTTTTAAACTAAACGAGTTAGACTGAACTAAATTTTAAATAAATCGGATTATAGGTCTTTGATGGAGAATCTTCCTTATTCTCACCCCTATATATAATCTTATCGAATACTTTAAAAATAGTTAACTTATTAATATAGTTATCTCACGAGTTTTTTAATTAGTGGTAATTTTTCTTTTCTTTTGCTCATGCCATCAAGATCAATCTTATAAAATTATGGTTTATGCATATATTTGTAACATTTCAAGATTTTTAAATCAAATGTGTAAAATATCTAAGTCAATTCAATTGTTGCATTATGTGTACAACTCTTAATGTCACTTTTTGATTTGAAAGGAATATTTTCTTGTTTTCCCTAATTTGGCCAAGGGAACAACAAAATCTAAAGTTAATTTATCTTGATAGTCATTAAATTAATATAATAATTTAAAATACTAGATTTGAGAGAAATATTGGTGGATTTCAAATGTGAAAGTAGTAAAGTCTCACATCGATTAAGAATAAAGAAAATATTGAGTTTATAAGAGAGGTAACTCATATCCTCATAGCTTTAAGATTTTAAATGTATATATGATATCAAAGTCTTTTGGAATCATGAATATTTAGCTCATTGACACTTCCGCTGCTCCCGGACTTCCCAAGAGTGGTATCAGAGTCTAAAGTCTAGTTGCCTCGTTTGAGAAGCGAAAATGGATCTTAATATGGATTAAGGCTAGTGATGTGAGTTACACTTGTAGGGAAGATTGTTGGATTTCAAGTGTGAAAGTGCTAAAGTCTCACATCGAATATAAAAAATGTTGAGTTTATAAGAGAGGTGACTCATACTTCCATAGTCTTAAGATTTTGGATGAATATGTGATATCAAAGTCTCTTGAAACTATGACCGTCTAACTCATTAACACTTTCAACTTAGTCGATTTATAATGACATGTGATTGCAGAGAGAGTCGTGAGTTAAAAAACAATATTTTACTCATTCATTTTTAAACTAAAATTTTAATCATTATTTAACACATTTAATAAAGATTATTTATTTTGATAAAGATAGATAACAAGTGAAATTAACCAATTTATATATAAAGACCAATTTAATAGTATTTACACACACAATATATTCCTTAATTATATTACCATTTCTTAAATTCATAAAGTGTTGTATTGTCTTACAAGAACAGAGATAATAAATGTGATATATTGGAGTTGGTCTATATATAAAGGTAATGTAGATGATATTTATAATGTGACAATGAATATATATAGTACATCATGGAAACATATGGAAACTACTAGATACATATGACATGATGGTTGAAAATGACTAGAAAAAAGATAAATTAAAAATAAATTAAAGAGGGTGGCTATTAATTTTAAAAGTGTGGGGTCTTAAGCACGTGGCTATGGAAAACGAAATTAAAAACTAAGATGCCAGCTTACACATTTATGGTTTACTTTTGGTTTTGAAGACATTTTGGGACCTAAATTTTAAATGCTAGCATTGTGATTCGTGGGTCCATAACTTGCAATTATTGCTTGGTTTATTTTTTATGAATCAACTACTTTTTATAGATATTTTTTTCAATTCATTTGGCAGTAGATATCGATCTCAGAACAATTTGTTTTGCTTTCTCACATCATATTTATGATTTTTTCTTTTCTTTTATCACATTAGTGTAACTTGTGTGTAGGCTCATCTCAATTTTTTTGAAAATTCCGATTAATCGGAGTTTAGATATGAAAAACAAAACAAGTGTATAATACACTATGATTTTTGACCGAAACTAGTGTATAATACACTATGATTTTTGACCGAAACTAGTGTATAATACATTATAATTTTTGACCGAAACATGCATTTCGAAAAGTTTCATAGAATCTAATTTTCCGATGATTTTTTACATGAACTTCCATCACAACCTTCCCTCATAAAATATAAAAATAATATGTGAAGTTTCATATTATGTCAAACAGTTCCCGATTTAATATGATTTTTGACCGAGAATAGTATAAACTAGTGTATAATATATTATGATTTTTTGGCCGAAACTTGCATTTAAAAAATGTTACATAGAATCTAGTTTTCAAATGATTTTTTTGCATGGAATACCAACATAACATTCCCTCTTAACATATATAAATGATATGAATAGTCTCGTATTATTTCAAATAGTTCCCACTTAAATTTGATTTTTTTGACCGAAACTAGTATATAATACACTATGATTTTTGAACGAAACTTGCATCTCGAAAAGTTTCGTAGAATCTAATTTTCCGATGATTTTTTGCATGCACTTCCAACACAACCTTCCCTCGTAAAATATATAAAGGATATGTGAAGTTTTGTATTATTTCGAACAGTCCCTGATTTAATATGATTTTTGACCGAGAATAGTATAAACTAGTGTATAATATATTATGATTTTTTGCCCGAAACTTGCATTTCGAAAAGTTTCATAGAATCTAGTTTTCAGATGATTTTTTTTTGCATGGACTACCATCATAACATTCCCTCTTAACATATATAAATGATCTGAAAAATATCGTATTATTTCAAATAGTTCCCACTTAAATTTGAATTTTTTGACAGAAACTAGTATATAATACACTATGATTTTTGACCGAAACTTGCATTTCGAAAACTTTCATAGAATCTAATTTTCCGATGATTTTTTGCATTAACTTCCATCACAAACTTCTCTCGTAAAATATATAAATGATATGTGAAGTTTCGTATCATTTCGAACAGTCCCCGATTTAATATGATTTTTGACCAAGAATAGTATAAACTAGTGTATAATAGATTATGATATTATGGCCGAAACATGCATTTCGAAAAGTTTCATAGAATCTAGTTTTGAGATGATTTTTTTTGCATGGACTACCATCATAACCTTCCCTCTTAACATATATAAATGATATGAAAAGTCTCGTATCATTTCAAATAGTTCCCACTTAAATTTGATTTTTTTAATCGAAACTAGTGTATAATACACTAAGATTTTTGACCGAAACTTGCATTTCGAAAAGTTTCATAGAATCTAATTTACCGATGATTTTTTGCATGCACTTCCATCACAACCTGCCCTCGTAAAATATATATATGATATATGAAGTTTCATATCATTTCGAACAGTCCCCGATTTAATATGATTTTTGACCGAGAATAGTATAAACTAGTTTATAATATATTATGATTTTTTGGCCAAAACTGGCATTTAAAAATGTTTCATAGAATCTAGTTTTCCGATGATTTTTTTGCATGGAATACCAACATAACCTTCCCTCTTAACATATATAAATGATATGAAAAGTCTCGTATCATTTCAAATATTCCCCACTTAAATTTGATTTTTTTGACCGAAACTAGTGTATAATACACTATGATTTTTGACCGAAACTTGCATTTCGAAAAGTTTCAAAGAATCTAATTTTCCAATGATTTTTTGCATGCACTTCTAACACAAACTTCCAACGTAAAATATATAAATTATATGCCAAGTTTCGTATCATTTCAAAAAGTCCCCGATTTAATATAATTTTTCACCGAAACTAGTTTAAACTAGTGTATAATATATTATGATTTTTTTTACCGAAACTTGCATTTCGAATAGTTTCATAGAATCTAGTTTTCAAGATGATTTTTTTGCATGGACTACCATCATAACCTTCCCTCTTAACATATATAAATGATCTGAAAAGTCTCGTATAATTTCAAATAGTCCCCACTTAAATTTAATTTTTTTGACCGAAACTAGTGTATAATACACTATGATTTTTGACCGAAACATGCATTTCGAAACGTTTCATAGAATCTAATTTTCCGATGATTTTTTGCATGAACTTCCATCACAACCTTCCCTCGTAAAATATATAAATGATATGTGAAGTTTCGTATTATTTCGAACATTCCCCCCGATTTAATATGATTTTTGACCGAGAATACTATAAACTAGTGTATAATATATTATGATTTTTGGCCGAAACTTGCATTTAAAAAATGTTTCATAGAATCTAGTTTTCAGATGATTTTTTTGCATGGAATACCAACATAACCTTCCCTCTTAACATATATAAATGATATGAAAAGTTTCGTATCATTTCAAATAGTCCCCACTTAAATTTGATTTTTTAGACAAAAACTAGTGTATAATTTTCTGATGATTTTTTGCATTAACTTCCAACAGAACATTCCCTAGTAAAATATATAAATGATATGTGAAGTTTCGTATTATTTCGAACAATCCCCGATTTAATATGATTTTTGACCGAGAATAATATAAACTAGTGTATAATATATTATGATTTTTTGGCTGAAACTTGCATTTCGAAAACTTTCATAGAATCTAATTTTCAGATGATTGTTTTGCATGGACTACCATCATAACCTTCCCTCTTAACATATATAAATGATATGAAAAATATCGTATCATTTCAAATATTCCCCACTTAAATTTGAATTTTTTGATAGAAACTAGTGTATAATACACTATGATTTTTGACCGAAACTAGCATTTCGAAAAGTTTCATAGAATCTAATTTTCCGATAATTTTTTTGCATCAACTTCCATCACAAACTTCTCTCGTAAAATATATAAATGATATGTGAAGTTTCGTATCATTTCGAACAGTCCCCGATTTAATATGATTTTTGACCGAAACTAGTTTAAACTAGTGTATAATATATTATGATTTTTTTGCCGAAACATGCATTTCGAAAAGTTTCATAGAATCTAGTTTTCAGATGATTTTTTTTGTATGGAATACCATCATAATCTTCACTCTTAACATATATAAATGATCTGAAATGTCCCATATCATTTCATAGTCCCCACTTAAATTTGATTTTTTTGCCCAAAACTAGTGTATAATACACTATGATTTTTGACCATAACTTTCATTTCGAAAAGTTTCATAGAATCTAATTTTCCGATGATTATTTGCATGCACTTCCATTACAACCTTCCCTCGTAAAATATATAAATGATATTTGAAGTTTCGTATTATTTCAAACAGTTCCCGATTTAATATGATTTTCGACCGAGAATAGTATAAACTAGTGTTAAATATATTATGATTTTTTGGCCGAAACTTGCATATAAAAAATGTTTCATAGAATCTAGTTTTCAGATGATTTTTTTGCATGGAATACCAACATAAACTTCCCTCTTAACATATATAAATGATATCAAAAGTCTCGTATAATTTCAAATAGTCCCCACTTAAATTTGATTTTTTTGACCGAAATTAGTGTATTATACACTATGATTTTTGAACGAAACTTGCATTTCGAAAAGTTTCGTAGAACCTAATTTTCCGATGATTATTTGCATGCACTTCAAACACAACCTTCCCTCGTAAAATATATAAATGATATGTGAAGTTTCGTATTATTTCGAACAGTCCCCGATTTAATATGATTTTTGACCCAGAATAGTATAAACTAGTGTATAATATATTATGATTTTTTGGCCGAAACATGCATTTCGAAAAGTTTCATAGAATCTAGTTTTCAAATTATTTTTTTGCAAGGACTACCATCATATCCTTCCCTCTTAACATATATAAATGATCTGAAAAGTCCCTTATCATTTCATATAGTCCCCCCATAAATTTGAATTTTTTGACCGATTTTGACCGAAACTTTCATTTCGAAAAGTTACATAGAATCTAATTTTCCGATAATTTTTTGTATGAACTTCCATCACAACCTGCCCTCGTAAAATATATAAATGATATGTGAAGTTTCATCTCATTTCGAACAGTACCCGATTTAATATGATTTTTGACAGAGAATAGTATAAACTAGTGTATAATATATTATGAATTTTTGGCCAAAACATGCATTTAAAAAATGTTTCATAGAATTTAGTTTTCAGATGATTTTGTTTGCATGAAATACCAACATAACCTTCCCTCTTAACATATATAAATAATATGAAAAGTCTCATATCATTTCAAATAGTCCCCACTTAAATTTGATTTTTTTGACCGAAACTAATGTATAATCCACTATGATTTTTGACCGAAACTTGCATTTCGAAAAGTTTCGTAGAATCTAATTTTCCAATAATTTTTTGCATGCACTTCGAACACAAACTTGCATCGTAAAATATATAAATGATATGCCAAGTTTCGTATCATTTCGAACTGTCCCCGATTTAATATGATTTTTGACCGAAACTAGTTTAAACTAGTGTATAATATATTATGATTTTTTTGCCGAAACTTGTATTTCGAAAAGTTTCATAGAATCTAGTTTTCAGATGATTTTTTTTTGTATGGAATACCATCATAACCTTCACTCTTAACATATATAAATGATCTGAAATGTCCCATATCATTTCATAGTCCCCACTTAAATTTGATTTTTTAGCCCGTAACTAGTGTATAATACACTATGATATTTGACCATAACTTGCATTTCGAAAAGTTTCATAGAATCTAATTTTCCGATGATTTTTTGCGTGCACTTCCATCACAAACTTCCCTTGTAAAATATATAAATGATATGTGAAGTTTCGTATTACTTCGAACAATCCCCGATTTAATATGATTTTCGACCGAGAATAGTATAAACTAGTGTATACTATATTATGATTTTTTGGCCGAAACTTGCATACAAAAAATGTTTCATAGAATCTAGTTTTCATATGATTTTTTTGCATGGAATAACAACATAACCTTCCCTCTTAATATATATAAATGATATGAAAAGTCTCGTATAATTTCAAATAGTCCCCACTTAAATTTGATTTTTTTGACCGAAATTAGTGTATAATACACGATGATTTTTGAACGAAACATCAATTTCGAAAAGTTTCGTAGAATCTAATTTTCCGATGATTATTTGCATGCACTTCAAACACAACCTTCCCTCGTAAAATATATAAATGATATGTGAAGTTTCGTATTATTTCGAACAGTCCCTGATTTAATATGATTTTTGACCCAGAATAGTATAAACTAGTGTATAATATATTATGATTTTTTGGCCGAAACATGCATTTCGAAAAGTTTCATAGAATCTAGTTTTCAAATGATTTTTTTGCATGGACTACCATCATATCCTTCCCTCTTAACATATATAAATGATCTGAAAAGTCCCTTATCATTTCATATAGTCCGCACTTAAATTTGAATTTTTTGACCGAAACTAGTGTATAATACACTATGAATTTCAACCGAAACTTGTATTTCGAAAAGTTTCATAGAATCTAATTTTCCGATGATTTTTTGCATCCACTTTCATCACAAACTTCTCTCGTAAAATATATAAATGATATCTGAAGTTTGGTATCATTTGAAACAGTCCCCGATTTAATAAGATTTTTGACCCAGAATAGTATAAACTAGTGTATAATATATTATGATTTTTATGCCAAAACTTCCATTTCAAAACGTTTCATAGAATCTAGCTTTCAAATGACTTTTTTGCATGGACTACCAACATAACCTTCCCTCTTAACATATATAAATGATCTGAAAAGTCTCGTATCATTTCAAATGGTCCCCACTTATATTTTATTTTTTTGATCGAAACTAGTGTATAATACACTATGATTTTTGACCGAAACTTGCATTTCGAAAAGTTTCACAGAATCTAATTTTCCGATGATTTTTTGCATGCACTTCCATCACAATCTTCCCTCGTAAAATATATAAATTATATGTGAAGTTTCGTATTATTTCGAACAGTCCCCGATTTAATATGATTTTTGACCGAGAATAATATAAACTAGTGTATAATATATTATGATATTTGACCGAAACATGCCTTTCAAAAAGTTTTATTGAATCTAGTTTTCAGGTGATTTTTTTGCATGGACTACCATCATAACCTTCCCTCTTAACATATATAAATGATCTGAAAAGTCTCATATCATTTCAAATAGTCCCCACTTAAATTTGAATTTTTTGACCGAAACTAGTGTATAATACACTATGATTTTTGACCGAAACTTGCATTTCGAAAAGTTTCATAGAATCTAATATTCCGATGATTTTTTGCATCCACCTCAATCACAACCTGCCCTCGTAAAATATATAAATGATATGTGAAGTTTCATCTCATTTCGAACAGTCCCCGATTTAATATGATTTTTGACCGAGAATAGTATAAACTAGTGTATAATATATTATGATTTTTTGGCCAAAACTTGCATTTAAAAAATGTTTCATAGAATCTAGTTTTCAGATGATTTTTTTTGCATGAAATACCAACATAACCTTCCCTCTTAACATATATAAATGATATGAAAAGTCTCATATCATTTCAAATAGTCCCCACTTAAATTTGATTATTTTGACCGAAACTAATGTATAATCCACTATGATTTTTGACCGAAACTTGCAATTCGAAAAGTTTCATAGAATCTAATTTTCCAATGATTTTTTGCATGCACTTCCAACACAAACTTCCATCGTATAATATATAAATGATATGTGAAGTTTTGTATTATTTTTAACATTCCCCAATTTAATATGTTTTTTGACCGAGAATAGTATAAACTAGTGTATAATATATTATGATTTTTTGACCGAAACTTTCATTTCGAAAAGTTTTATTGAATCTAGTTTTCAGATGATTTTTTTGCACGGACTACCTTCATAACCTTCCCTCTTAACATATATAAATGATCTGAAAAGTCTTGTATCATTTCAAATAGTCCCCACTTAAATTTGAATTTTTTGACCGAAACTAGTGTGTAATACACTATGATTTTTGACCGAAACTTGCATTTCGAAAAGTTTCATAGAATCTAATATTCCGATGATTTTTTGCATCCACCTCCATCACAAACTTCCCTCGTAAAATATATAAATGATATGTGAAGTTTCATATCATTTCGAACAGTCCCCGATTTGATTTATGACTGAGAATAATTTAAACTAGTGTATAATATATTAAGATTTTTTGGCCAAAACTTGCATTTTAAAAATGTTTCTTAGAATCTAGTTTTCAGATGATTTCTTTGCATGGAATACCAACATAACCTTCCCTCTTAACATATATAAATGATCTGAAGAGTCTCGTATCATTTCAAATAGTCCCCACTTAAATTTGATTTTTTTGACCGAAACTAGTGTATAATACACTATGATTTTTGAATGAAACTTGCATCTCGAAAAGTTTCGTAGAATCTAATTTTCCGATGATTTTTTGAATGCACTTCCAACACAACCTTCCCTCGTAAAATATATAAATGATATATGATGTTTCGTATTATTTCGAACAGTCCCCGATTTAATATAATTTTTGACCGAGAATAGTATAAACTAGTGTATAATATATTATGATTTTTTGACCGTAACTTGCATTTCGAAAACTTTCATTGAATCTAGTTTCAGATGATTGTTTTGCATGGACTACCATCATAACCTTCCCTCTTAACATATATAAATGATATGAAAAATATCGTATCATTTCAAATAGTCCCCACTTAAATTTGAATATTTTGATAGAAACTAGTGTATAATACACTATGATTTTTGACCGAAACTAGCATTTCCAAAAGTTTCATAGAATCTAATTTTCCGATGATTTTTTGCATCAACTTCCATCACAAACTTCTCTCTTAAAATATATAAATGATATGTGAAGTTTTGTATCATTTCGAACAGTCCCCGATTTAATATGATTTTTGACCAAGAATAGTATAAACTAGTGTATAATATATTATGATATTTTGGCCGAAACTTGCATTTCGAAAAGTTTCATAGAATCTAGTTTTCAGATGATTTTTTTGCATGGACTACCATCATAACCTTCCCTCTTAACATATATAAATGATATGAATAGTCTCGTATCATTTCAAATAGTCCCCACTAAAATTTGATTTTTTTGACAGAAACTTTCATTTCGAAAAGTTTCATAGAATCTAATTTTCCGATAATTTTTTGTATGCATTTCCATCACAACCTGCCCTCGTAAAATATATAAATGATATGTGAAGTTTCATCTCATTTCGAACAGTCCCCGATTTAATATGATTTTTGACCGAGAATAGTATAAACTAGTGTATAATATACTATGATTTTTTGGCCAAAACTTGCATTTAAAAAATGTTTCATATAATCTAGTTTTCATATGATTTTTTTTCATGAAATACCAACATAACCTTCCCTCTTAACATATATAAATGATATGAAAAGTCTCATATCATTTCAAATAGTCCCCACTTAAATTTGATATTTTTGACCGAAACTAATGTATAATCCACTATGATTTTTGACCGAAACTTGCATTTCGAAAAGTTTCGTAGAATCTAATTTTCCAATGATTTTTTGCATGCACTTCCAACGCAAACTTCCATCGTAAAATATATAAATGATATGCCAAGTTTTGTATCATTACGAACTGTCCCCGATTTAATATGATTTTTGACCGAAACTAGTTTAAACTAGTGTATAATATATTATGATTTTTTTGCCGAAACATGCATTTCGAAAAGTTTCATAGAATCTAGTTTTCAGATGATTTTTTTTTTGTATGGAATACCATCATAACCTTCACTCTTAACATATATAAATGATCTGAAATGTCCCATATCATTTCATAGTCCCCACTTAAATTTGATTTTTTTCCCCGAAACTAGTGTATAATACACTATGATTTTTGACCATAACTTGCATTTCGAAAAGTTTCATAGAATCTAATTTTCCGATGATTTTTTGCGTGCACTTCCATCTCAACCTTCCCTTGTAAAATATATAAATGATATGTGAGGTTTCGTATTATTTCGAACAGTCCCTGATTTAATATGATTTTCGACCGAGAATAGTATAAACTAGTGTATACTATATTATGATTTTTTGAACGAAACTTGCCTATAAAAAATGTTTCATAGAATCTAGTTTTCAAATGATTTTTTTGCATGGAATACCAACATAACCTTCCCTGTTAACATATATAAATGATATGAAAAGTCTCGTATAATTTCAAATAGTCCCCACTTAGATTTGATTTTTTTGACCGAAATTAGTGTATAATACACTATGATTTTTGAACGAAACTTGCATTTTGAAAAGTTTCGCAGAATCTAATTTTCCGATGATTATTTGCATGCACTTCAAACACAACATTCTCTCGTAAAATATATAAATGATATGTGAAGTTTTGTATAATTTCGAACAGTCCCCGATTTAATATGATTTTTGACCCAGAATAGTAAAAACTAGTGTATAATATATTATGATTTTTCGGCCGAAACATGCATTTCGAAGAGTTTCATAGAATCTAGTTTTCAAATGATTTTTTTGCATGGACTACCATCATATCCTTTCCTCTTAACAAATATAAATGATATGAAAAGTCCCTTATCATTTCATATAGTCCCCACTTAAATTTGAATTTTTTGACCGATTTTGACCGAAACTTTCATTTCGAAAAGTTTCATAGAATCTAATATTCCGATAATTTTTTGTATGCACTTCCATCACAACCTGCCCTCGTAAAATATATAAATGATATGTGAAGTTTCATCTCATTTCAAACAGTCCCTGATTTAATATGATTTTTGAGCGAGAATAGTATAAACAAGTGTATAATATATTATGATTTTTTGGCCAAAACTTTGCATTTAAAAAATGTTTCATAGAATCTAGTTTTCAGATGATTTTTTTTTGCATGAAATACCAACATAACCGTCCCTCTTAACATATATAAATGATATGAAAAGTCTCATATCATTTCAAATAGTCCCACTTAAATTTGATTTTTTTGACCGAAACTAATGTATAATCCACCTTGATTTTTGACCGAAACTTGCATTTCGAAAAGTTTCGTAGAATCTAATATTCCAATGATTTTTTGCATGCACTTCCAACACAAACTTCCATCGTAAAATATATAAATGATATGCCAAGTTTCGTATCATTTCGAACTGTCCCCGATTTAATATGATTTTTGACCGAAACAAGTTTAAACTAGTGTATAATATATTATGATTTTTTTGCCGAAACTTGCATTTCGAAAAGTTTCATAGAATCTATTTTTCAGATGATTTTTTTTTGTATGGAATACCATCATAACCTCCACTCTTAACATATATAAATGATCTGCAATGTCCCATATCATTTCATAGTCCCCACTTAAATTTGATTTTTTTGCCCGAAACTAGTTTATAATACACTATGATTTTTGACCATAACTTGCATTTCGAAAAGTTTCATAGAATCTAATTTTCCGATGATTTTTTGCGTGCACTTTCATCACAACCTTCCCTCGTAAAATATATAAATGATATCTGAAGTTTGGTATCATTTCGAACAGTCCCCGATTTAATATGATTTTCGACCGAGAATAGTATAAAATAGTGTATACTATATTAGGATTTTTTTGCCAAAACTTCCATTTCAAAAAGCTTCATAGAATCTAGCTTTCAAATGATTTTTTTGCATGGACTACCAACATAACCTTCCCTCTTAACATATATAAATGATCTGAAAAGTCTCGTATCATTTCAAATAGTTCCTACTTATATTTAATTTTTTTGACCGAAACTAGTGTATAATACACTATGATTTTTGACCGAAGCTTGCATTTCGAAAAGTTTCACAGAATCTAATTTTCCGATGATTTTTTGCATGCACTTCCATCACAACCTTACCTCGTAAAATATATAAATTATATGTGAAGTTTCGTATTATTTCGAACAGTCCCCGATTTAATATGATTTTTGACTGAGAATAGTATAAACTAGTGTATAATATATTATGATTTTTGGCCGAAACATGCATTTAAAAAATGTTTCATAGAATCTAGTTTTCAGATGATATTTTTGCATGGAATACCAACATAACCTTCCCTCTTAACATATATAAATGATATGAAAAGTTTCATATCATATCAAATAGTCCCCACTTAAATTTGATTTTTTTGACCGAAACTAGTGTATAATACACTATGATTTTTGAACGAAACTTGCATCTCGAAGAGTTTCGTAGAATCTAATTTTCCGATGATTTTTTGCATGCACTTCCAACACAACCTTCCCTCGTAAAATATATAAAGGATATGTGAAGTTTTGTATTATTTCAATCATTCCCTGATTTAATATGATTTTTGACCGAGAATAGTATAAACTATTGTATAATATATTATGATTTTTTGGCCGAAATTTGCATTTCGAAAAGATTCATAGAATCTAGTTTTCAGATGATTTTTTTGCATGGACTATCATCATAACCTTCCCTCTTAACATATATAAATGATCTGAAAAGTATCATATCATTTTAAATAGTCCCCGCTTAAATTTGAATTTTTTGACAGAAACTAGTGTATAATACACTACGATTTTTGAACGAAACTTGCATTTCAAAAAATTTCATAGAATTTAATTTTCCCATGATTTTTTGCATCAACTTCAATCACAAACTTCTCTCGTAAATTATATAAATGATATGTGAAGTTTCATCTCATTTAAAACAGTCCCCGATTTAATATGATTTTTGACCCAGAATAGTATAAACTAGTGTATAATATATTATGATTTTTTTTGGCCAATACTTGCATTTAAAAATTGTTTCAAAGAATCTAGTTTTCATATGATTTTTTTGCATGAAATACCAACATAACCTTCCCTCTTAACATATATAAATGATATGAAAAGTCTCGTATCATTTCAAATAGTCCCCACTTAAATTTGATTTTTTTGACCGAAACTAATGTATAATACACTATGATTTTTGACCGAAACTTGCATTTCGAAAAGTTTCACAGAATCTAATTTTCCAATGATTTTTTGCATGCACTTCCATCACAACCTTCCCTCATAAAATATATAAATTATATGTGAAGTTTCGTATTATTTCGAACAATCCCCAATTTAATATGATTTTTGACCGAGAATAGTATAAACTAATGTATAATATATTATGATTTTTTTGGCCAAAACTTGCATTTTAAAAATGTTTCTTAGAATCTAGTTTTTAGATGATTTCTTTGCATGGAATAACAACATAACCTTCCCTCTTAACATATATAAATGATCTGAAAAGTTTCGTATCATTTCAAATAGTCCCCACTTAAATTTGATTTTTTTGACCGAAACTAGTGTATAATACACTATGATTTTTGAAAGAAACTTGCATCTCGAAAAGTTTCGTAGATTCTATTTTTCCGATGACTTTTTGCATTCACTTCCATCACAACCTTCCATTGCAAAATAATTAACTTATATGTGAAGTTTCGTATTATTTCGAACAGTCCCCAATTTAATATGATTTTTGACCTAGAATAGTATAAACTAGTGTATAATATATTATGATTTTTTGACCGAAACTTGCATTTTGAAAAGTTTTATTGAATCTAGTTTTTAGATGATTTTTTTGCATGGAATACCAACATAACCTTCCCTCTTAACATATATAAATGATCTGAAAAGTCTTGTATCATTTCAAATAGTCCCCACTTAAATTTGAATTTTTTGACCGAAACTAGTTTTATAATACACTATGATTTTTGACCGAAACTTGCATTTCAAAAAGTTTCATAGAATCTAATATTCCGATGATTTTTTGCTTCCACCTCCATCACAAACTTCCCTCGTAAAATATATAAATGATATGTGAAGTTTCATCTCATTTAGAACAGTCCCCGATTTAATATGATTTTTGACCCAAAATAGTATAAACTAGTGTATAATATATTATGATTTTTTGGCCAAAACTTGCATTTAAAAATTGTTTCATAGAATCTAGTTTTCAGATGATTTTTTTGCATGAAATACCAACATAACCTTCCCTCTTAACATATATAAATGATATGAAAAGTCTCGGATCATTTCAAATAGTCCCCACTTAAATTTGAATTTTTTGACCGAAACTAATGTATAATACACTATGATTTTTGACCGAAACTTGCATTTCGAAAAGTTTCACAGAATCTAATTTTTCAATGATTTTTTGCATGCACTTCAATCACAACCTTCCCTCATAAAATATATAAATTATATGTGAAGTTTCGTATTATTTCGAACATCCCCGATTTAATATGATTTTTGACCGAGAATAGTATAAACTAGTGTATAATATATTATGGATTTTTGACCGAAACTTGCATTTCGTAAAGTTTTATTGAATCTAGTTTTCAGATGATTTTTTTGCATGGACAACCATCATAACCTTCCCCCTTAACATATATAAATGATCTGAAAAGTCTCATATCATTTCAAATAGTCCCCACTTAAATTTGAATTTTTTGACCGAAACTAGTGTATTATACACTATGATTTTTGACCGAAACTTGCATTTCAAAAAGTTTCACAGAATCTAATTTTCCGATGATTTTTTGACTGCACTTCCATCACAACCTTCCCTCGTAAAATATATAAATTATATGAGAAGTTTCGTATTATTTCGAACAGTCCCCGATTTAATATGATTTTTGACCGAGAATAGTATAAACTAGTGTATAATATATTATGATTTTTTGACTGAAACTTGCATTTCGAAAAGTTTTATTGAATCTAGTTTTCAGAAGATTTTTTTGCATGGACTACCATCATAACCTTCCCTCTTAATATATATAAATGATCTGAAAAGTCTCATATCATTTCAAATAGTCCCCACTTAAATTTGAATTTTTTGACCGAAACTAGTGTATAATACACTATGATTTTTGACCGAAACTTGCATTTCGAAAACTTTCATAGAATCTGATATTCCGATGATCTTTTGCATCCACCTCCATCACAAACTTCCCTCGTAAAATATATAAATGATATGTGAAATTTCGTATGATTTCGAACAGTCCCCGATTTAATATGATTTTTGACCGAGAATAGTATAAACTAGTGTAGAATATATTATGATTTTTTTGGCCAAAACTTGCATTTTAAAAATGTTTCTTAGAATCTAGTTTTTAGATGATTTCTTTGCATGGAATAACAACATAACCTTCCCTCTTAACATATATAAATGATCTGAAAAGTCTCGTATCATTTCAAATAGTCCCCACTTAAAATTTATTTTTTTAACCGAAACTTGTGTATAATACACTATGATTTTAGACCGAAACTTGCATTTCGAAAAGTTTCATAGAATATAATTTTCCGATGATTTTTTGCATGCACTTCCATCACAAGCTTCCATTGTAAAATATATAAATAATATGTGAAGTTTCGTATTATTTCGAACAGTCCCCAATTTAATATGATTTTTGACCGAGAATAGTATAAACTAGTGTATAATATATTATGATTTTTTGACCGAAACTTGCATTTCGAAAAGTTTCATAGAATCTAGTTTTCAGATGATTTTTTTTCATGGACTACCATCATAACCTTCCCTCTTAGCATATATAAATGATCTGAAAAGTCTTGTATCATTTCAAATAGTCCCCACTTAAATTTTGAATTTTTTGACCGAAACTAGTGTATAATACACTATGATTTTTGACCGAAACTTGCATTTCGAAAAGTTTCATAGAATCTAATATTCTGATGATTTTTTGCATCCACCTCCATCACAAACTCCCCTTGTAAAATATATAAATAACATGTGAAGTTTCGTAACATTTCGAACATTCCCCGATTTAATATGATTTTTGACCGAGAATAGTATAAACTAGTATATAATATATTATATTTTTTTGCCGAAACTTGCATTTAAAAAATGTTTCATAGAATCTAGTTTTCAGATGATTTTTTTGCATGGAATACCAACATAACCTTCCCTCTTAACATATATAAATTATATGAAAAGTCTCGTATCATTTCAAATAGTCCCTACATAAATGTGATTTTTTTGACCGAAACTAGTGTATAATACACTATGATTTTTGAGCGAAACATGCATCTCGAAAAGTTTCGTAGAATCTAATTTTCTGATGATTTTTTGCATTCACTTCCATCACAACCTTCCATCGTAATATATATAAATGATATGTGAAGTATCGTATTATTTCAAACAGTCCCTAATTTAATATGATTTTTGACCTAGAATAGTATAAACTAGTGTATAATATATTATGATTTTTTGACCGAAACTTGCATTTTGAAAAGTTTTATTGAATCTATTTTTCAGATGATTTTTTTTGCATGGAATACCAACATAACCTTCCCTCTTAACATATATAAATTATATGAAAAGTCTTGAATCATATCAAATAGTCCCCACTTAATTCGAATTTTTTGACCGAAACTAGTGTATAATACACTATGATTTTTGACCGAAACTTGCATTTCAAAAAGTTTCATAGAATCTAATATTCCGATGATTTTTTGCTTCCACCTCCATCACAAACTGCCCTCGTAAAATATATAAATGATATGTGAAGTTTCATCTCATTTAGAACAGTCCCCGATTTAATATGATTTTTGACCCAGAATAGTATAAACTAGTGTATAATATATTATGATTTTTTGGCCAAAACTTACATTTAAAAATTGTTTTATAGAATCTAGTTTTCAGATGATTTTTTTTTGCATGAAACACCAACATAACCTTCCCTCTTAACATATATAAATTATATGAAAAGTCTCGTATCATTTCAAATAGTCCCCACATAAATTTAATTTTTTTGACCGAATCTAGTGTATAATACACTATGATTTTTGAACGAAACTTGCATCTCGAAAAGTTTCGTAGAATCTAATTTTCCGATTATTTTTTGCATTCACTTCCATCAAAACCTTCCATCGTAATATATATAAATGATATGTGAAGTTTCGTATTATTTCGAACAGTCCCCAATTTAATATGATTTTTGACCTAGAATAGTATAAACTAGTGTATAATATATTATGATTTTTTGACCGAAACTTGCATTTTGAAAAGTTTTATTGAATCTAGTTTTCAGATGATTTTTTTTGAATGGAATACCAACATAACCTTCCCTCTTAACATATATAAATTATATGAAAAGTCTTGAATCATTTCAAATACTCCCCACTTAAATTTGAATTTTTTTGACCGAAACTAGTGTATAATACTATGATTTTTGACCGAAACTTTCATTTCAAAAAGTTTCATAGAATCTAATATTCCGATGATTTTTTGCTTCCACGTCCATCACAAACTTCCCTCGTAAAATATATAAATGATATGTGAAGTTTCATCTCATTTAGAACAGTCCCCGATTTAATATGATTTTTGACCCAGAATAGTATAAACTAGTGTATAATATATTATGTTTTTTTCGCCGAAACTTGCATTTAAAAATTGTTTCATAGCATCTAGTTTTAAGATGATTTTTTTGCATGGACTACCATCATAACCTTCCTTCTTAACATATATAAATGATATGAAAAGTCTCGTATCATTTCAAATATCCCTACTTAAATTTGATTTTTTTGAACGAAACTAGTGTATAATACACTATGATTTTTGAACGAAACTTGCATCTCGAAAAGTTTCGTAGAATCTAATTTTCGAATGATTTTTTACATGCACCACCAACACAAACTTCCAACGTGAAATATATAAATTATATGCCAAGTTTCATATCATTTCAAACAGTCCCCGATTTAATATAATTTTTGACCGAAACTAGTTTAAACTAGTGTATAATATATTATGATTTTTTTGCCGAAACATGCATTTCGAATAGTTTCATAGAATCTAGTATTCAAGATGAGTTTTTTGCATGGACTACCATCATAACCTTCTCTCTTAACATATATAAATGATGTGAAAAGTCTCTTATCATTTCAAATAGTCCCTACTTAAATTTGAATTTTTTGACCGAAACTAGTGTATCACTATGATTTTTGACCGAAACTTGCATTTCGAAAAGTTTCATAGAGTCTAATTTTCCGATGATTTTTTGCATGAACTTTCATCATAACCTTCCCTCGTAAAATATATCAATGATATGTGAAGTTTCATATTATTTCGAACAGTCCCCGATTTAATATGATTTTTGACCGAGAATAGTATAAACTAGTGTATAATATATTATGATTTTTGGCCGAAACTTGCATTTAAAAAATGTTTCATAGAATCTATTTTTCAGATGATATTTTTGCATGGAATACCAACATAACCTTCCCTCTTAACATATATAAATGATATGAAAAGTTTCATATCATTTCAAATAGTCCCCACTTAAATTTGATTTTTTTGACCGAAACTAGTGTATAATACACTATGATTTTTGAACGAAACTTGCATCTCGAAATGTTTCCCAGAGTCTAATTTTCCAATGATTTTTTGCATGCACTTCCATCACAACCTGCCCTCGTAAAATATATAAATGATATGTGAAGTTTCATCTCATTTAGAACAGTCCCCGATTTAATATGATTTTTGACCCTGAATAGTATAAACTAGTGTATAATATATTATGATTTTTTTGGCCGAAACTTGTATTTAAAAATTGTTTCAAAGAATCTAGTTTTCAGATGATTTTTTTGCATGAAATACCAACATAACCTTCCCTCTTAACATATATAAATGATATGAAAAGTCTCGTATCATTTCAAATAGTCCCCACTTAAATTTGATTTTTTTGACCGAAACTAATGTATAATACACTATGATTTTTGACCGAAACTTGCATTTCGAAAAGTTTCACATAATCTAATTTTCCAATGATTTTTTGCATGCACTTCCATCACAAACTTCCCTCATAAAATATATAAATTATATGTGAAGTTTCGTATTATTTCAAACAATCCCCAATTTAATATGATTTTTGACCGAGAATAGTATAAACTAGTGTATAATATATTATGATTTTTTTGGCCAAAACTTGCATTTTAAAAATGTTTCTTAGAATCTAGTTTTTAGATGATTTCTTTGCATGGAATAACAACATAACCTTCCCTCTTAACATATATAAATGATCTGAAAAGTCTCGTATCATTTCAAATAGTCCACACTTAAATTTGATTTTTTTGACCGAAACTAGTGTATAATACACTATGATTTTTGAAAGAAACTTGCATCTCGAAAAGTTTCGTAGAATCTAATTTTCCGATGACTTTTTGCATTCACTTCCATCACAACCTTCCATTGCAAAATAATTAAATGATATGTGAAGTTTCGTATTATTTCGAACAGTCCCCAATTTAATATGATTTTTGACCTAGAATAGTATAAACTAGTGTATAATATATTATGATTTTTTGACCGAAACTTGCATTTTGAAAAGTTGTATTGAATCTAGTTTTTATATGATTTTTTTGCATGGAATACCAACATAACCTTCCCTCTTAACATATATAAATGATCTGAAAAGTCTTGTATCATTTCAAATAGTCCCCACTTAAATTTGAATTTTTTGACCGAAACTAGTTTTATAATACACTATGATTTTTGACCGAAACTTGCATTTCAAAAAGTTTCATAGAATCTAATATTCCGATGATTTTTTGCTTCCACCTCCATCACAAACTTCCCTCGTAAAATATATAAATGATATGTGAAGTTTCATCTCATTTAGAACAGTCCCCGATTTAATATGATTTTTGACCCAAAATAGTATAAACTAGTGTATAATATATTATGATTTTTTGGCCAAAACTTGCATTTAAAAATTGTTTCATAGAATCTAGTTTCCAGATGATTTTTTTGCATGAAATACCAACATAACCTTCCCTCTTAACATATATAAATGATATGAAAAGTCTCGGATCATTTCAAATAGTCCCCACTTAAATTTGAATTTTTTGACCGAAACTAATGTATAATACACTATGATTTTTGACCGAAACTTGCATTTCGAAAAGTTTCACAGAATCTAATTTTCCAATGATTTTTTGCATGCACTTCCATCACAACCTTCCCTCATAAAATATATAAATTATATGTGAAGTTTCGTATTATTTCGAACAATCCCCGATTTAATATGATTTTTGACCGAGAATAGTATAAATTAGTGTATAATATATTATGGATTTTTGACCGAAACTTGCATTTCGTAAAGTTTTATTGAATCTAGTTTTCAGATGATTTTTTTGCATGGACTACCATCATAACCTTCCCCCTTAACATATATAAATGATCTAAAAAGTCTCATATCATTTCAAATAGTCCCCACTTAAATTTGAATTTTTTGACCGAAACTAGTGTATAATACACTATGATTTTTGACCGAAACTTGCATTTCAAAAAGTTTCACAGAATCTAATTTTCCGATGATTTTTTGACTGCACTTCCATCACAACCTTCCCTCGTAAAATATATAAATTATATGAGAAGTTTCGTATTATTTCGAACAGTCCCCGATTTAATATGATTTTTGACCGAGAATAGTATAAACTAGTGTATAATATATTATGATTTTTTGACTGAAACTTGCATTTCGAAAAGTTTTATTGAATCTAGTTTTCAGAAGATTTTTTTGCATGGACTACCATCATAACCTTCCCTCTTAACATATATAAATGATCTGAAAAGTCTCATATCATTTCAAATAGTCCCAACTTAAATTTGAATTTTTTGACCGAAACTAGTGTATAATACACTATGATTTTTGACCGAAACTTGCATTTCGAAAACTTTCATAGAATCTGATATTCCGATGATCTTTTGCATCCACCTCCATCATAAAATTCCCTCGTAAAATATATAAATGATATGTGAAATTTCGTATGATTTCGAACAGTCCCCGATTTAATATGATTTTTGACCGAGAATAGTATAAACTAGTGTATAATATATTATGATTTTTTTGGCCAAAACTTGCATTTTAAAAATGTTTCTTAGAACTAGTTTTCAGATGATTTCTTTGCATGGAATAACAACATAACCTTCCCTCTTAACATATATAAATGATCTGAAAAGTCTCGTATCATTTCAAATAGTCCCCACTTAAAATTTATTTTTTAACCGAAACTTGTGTATAATACACTATGATTTTAGACCGAAACTTGCATTTCGAAAAGTTTCATAGAATATAATTTTCGGATGATTTTTTGCATGCACTTCCATCACAAGCTTCCATTTCAAAATATATAAATAATATGTGAAGTTTCGTATTATTTCGAACATTTCCCAATTTAATATGATTTTTGACCGAGAATAGTATAAACTAGTGTATAATATATTATGATTTTTTGACCGAAACTTGCATTTCGAAAAGTTTCATAGAATCTAGTTTTCAGATGATTTTTTTTCATGGACTACCATCATAACCTTCCCTCTTAGCATATATAAATGATCTGAAAAGTCTTGTATCATTTCAAATAGTCCCCACTTAAATTTTGAATTTTTTGACCGAAACTAGTGTATAATACACTATGATTTTTGACCGAAACTTGCATTTCGAAAAGTTTCATAGAATCTAATATTCTGATGATTTTTTGCATCCACCTCCATCACAAACTCCCCTTGTAAAATATATAAATAACATGTGAAGTTTCGTATCATTTCAAACATTCCCCGATTTAATATGATTTTTGACCGAGAATAGTATAAACTAGTATATAATATATTATTATTTTTTTGCCGAAACTTGCATTTAAAAAATGTTTCATAGAATCTAGTTTTCAGATGATTTTTTTGCATGGAATACCAACATAACCTTCCCTCTTAACATATATAAATTATATGAAAAGTCTCGTATCATTTCAAATAGTCCCTACATAAATGTGATTTTTTTGACCGAAACTAGTGTATAATACACTATGATTTTTGAACGAAATTTGCATCTCGAAAAGTTTCGTAGAATCTAATTTTCCGATGATTTTTTGCATTCACTTCCATCACAACCTTCCATCGTAATATATATAAATGATATGTGAAGTTTCGTATTATTTCGAACAGTCCCCAATTTAATATGATTTTTAACCTAGAATAGTATAAACTAGTGTATAATATATTATGATTTTTTGACCGAAACTTGCATTTTGAAAAGTTTTATTGAATCTATTTTTCAGATGATTTTTTTTGCATGGAATACCAACATAACCTTCCCTCTTAACATATATAAATTATATGAAAAGTCTTGAATCATATCAAATAGTCCCCACTTAAATTTGAATTTTTTGACCGAAACTAGTGTATAATACACTATGATTTTTGACCGAAACTTGCATTTCAAAAAGTTTCATAGAATCTAATATTCCGATGATTTTTTGCTTCCACCTCCATCACAAACTTCCCTCGTAAAATATATAAATGATATGTGAAGTTTCATCTCATTTAGAACAGTCCCTGATTTAATATGATTTTTGACCCAGAATAGTATAAACTAGTGTATAATATATTATGATTTTTTGGCCAAAACTTGCATTTAAAAATTGTTTCATAGAATCTAGTTTTTAGATGATTTTTTTTTGCATGAAACACCAACGTAACCTTCCCTCTTAACATATATAAATTATATGAAAAGTCTCGTAACATTTCAAATAGTCCCCACATAAATTTGATTTTTTTGACCGAAACTAGTGTATAATACACTATGATTTTTGAACGAAACTTGCATCTCGAAAAGTTTCGTAGAATCTAATTTTCCGATGATTTTTTGCATTCACTTCCATCACAACCTTCCATCGTAATATATATAAATGATATGTGAAGTTTCGTATTATTTCGAACAGTCCCCAATTTAATATGATTTTTGACCTAGAATAGTATAAACTAGTGTATAATATATTATGATTTTTTGACCGAAACTTGCATTTTGAAAAGTTTTATTGAATCTAGTTTTCAGATGATTTTTTTTTGCATGGAATACCAACATAACCTTCCCTCTTAACATATATAAATTATATGAAAAGTCTTGAATCATTTCAAATACTCCCCACTTAAATTTGAATTTTTTGACCGAAACTAGTGTATAATACTATGATTTTTGACCGAAACTTTCATTTCAAAAAGTTTCATAGAATCTAATATTCCGATGATTTTTTGCTTCCACCTACATCACAAACTTCCCTCGTAAAATATATAAATGATATGTGAAGTTTCATCTCATTTAGAACAGTCCCCGATTTAATATGATTTTTGACCCAGAATAGTATAAACTAGTGTATAATATATTATGATTTTTTGGCCGAAACTTGCATTTAAAAATTGTTTCATAGAATCTAGTTTTCAGATGATTTTTTTGCATGAAATACCAACATAACCTTCCCTCTTAACATATATAAATGATATGAAAAGTCTCGTATCATTTCAAATAGTCCCTACTTAAATTTGATTTTTTTGACCGAAACTAGTGTATAATACACTATGATTTTTGAACGAAACTTGCATCTCGAAAAGTTTCGTAGAATCTAATTTTCCGATGATTTTTTGCATGCACTTCAATCACAACCTTCCATCGTAAAATATATAATTGATATGTGAAGTTTCGTTTTATTTCGAACAGTCCCCAATTTAATATGATTTTTGACCGAGAATAGTATAAACTAGTGTATAATATATTATGATTTTTTGACCGAAACTTTCATTTTGAAAAGTTTTATTGAATCTAGTTTTTAGATGATTTTTTTGCATGGAATACCAACATAACCTTCCCTCTTAACATATATAAATTATATGAAAAGTCTTGTATCATTTCAAATACTCCCCCCTTAAATTTGAATTTTTTGACCGAAACTAATTGTATAATACACTATGATTTTTGACCGAAACTTTCATTTCAAAAAGTTTCATAGAATCTAATATTCCGATGATTTTTTGCTTCCACCTCCATCACAAACTTCCCTCGTAAAATATATAAATGATATGTGAAGTTTCATCTCATTTAGAACGGTCCCCGATTTAATATGATTTTTGACCCAGAATAGTATAAACTAGTGTATAATATATTATGATTTTTTGGCCGAAACTTGCATTTAAAAATTGTTTCATAGAATCTAGTTTTCAGATGATTTTTTTGCATGAAATACCAACATAACCTTCCCTCTTAACATATATAAATGATATGAAAAGTCTCGTATCATTTCAAATAGTCCCTACTTAAATTTGATTTTTTTGACCGAAACTAGTGTATAATACACTATGATTTTTGAACGAAACTTCCATCTAGAAAAGTTTCGGAGAATCTAATTCTCCGATGATTTTTTGCATTCACTTCCATCATAACCTTCCATCGTAATATATATAAATGATATGTGAAGTTTCGTATTATTTCGAACAGTCCCAATTTTATATGATTTTTGACCTAGAATAGTATAAACTAGTGTATAATATATTATGATTTTTTGACCGAAACTTGCATTTTGAAAAGTTTTATTGAATCTAGTTTTTAGATGATTTTTTTTGCATGGAATACCAACATAACCTTCCCTCTTAACATATATAAATTATATGAATTGTCTTGAATCATTTCAAATAGTCCCCACTTAAATATGAATTTTTTGACCGAAACTAGTGTATAATACTATGATTTTTGACCGAAACTTGCATTTCAAAAAGTTTCATAGAATCTAATATTCCGATGATTTTTTGCTTCCACCTCCATCACAAACTTCCCTCGTAAAATATATAAATGATATGTGAAGTTTCATCTCATTTAGAACAGTCCCCGATTTAATATGATTTTTGACCCAGAATAGTATAAACTAGTGTATAATATATTATGATTTTTTGGCCGAAACTTGCATTTAAAAATTGTTTCATAGAATCTAGTTTTCAGATGATTTTTTTGCATGAAATACCAACATAACCTTCCCTCTTAACATATATAAATGATATGAAAAGTCTCGTATCATTTCAAATAGTCCCTACTTAAATTTGATTTTTTTGACCGAAACTAGTGTATAATACACTATGATTTTTGAACGAAACTTGCATCTCGAAAAGTTTCGTAGAATCTAATTTTCCGATGATTTTTTGCATGCACTTCAATCACAACCTTCCATCGTAAAATATATAATTGATATGTGAAGTTTCGTTTTATTTTGAACAGTCCCCAATTTAATATGATTTTTGACCGAGAATAGTATAAACTAGTGTATAATATATTATGATTTTTTGACCGAAACTTTCATTTTGAAAAGTTTTATTGAATCTAGTTTTTAGATGATTTTTTTGCATGGAATACCAACATAACCTTCCCTCTTAACATATATAATTTATATGAAAAGTCTTGTATCATTTCAAATACTCCCCACTTAAATTTGAATTTTTTGACCGAAACTAATTGTATAATACACTATGATTTTTGACCGAAACTTTCATTTCAAAAAGTTTCATAGAATCTAATATTCCGATGATTTTTTGCTTCCACCTCCATCACAAACTTCCCTCGTAAAATATATAAATGATATGTGAAGTTTCATCTCATTTAGAACGGTCCCCGATTTAATATGATTTTTGACCCAGAATAGTATAAACTAGTGTATAATATATTATGATTTTTTGGCCGAAACTTGCATTTAAAAATTGTTTCATAGAATCTAGTTTTCAGATGATTTTTTTGCTTGAAATACCAACATAACCTTCCCTCTTAACATATATAAATGATATGAAAAGTCTCGTATCATTTCAAATAGTCCCTACTTAAATTTGATTTTTTGGACCGAAACTAGTGTATATAATACACTATGATTTTTGAACGAAACTTGCATCTAGAAAAGTTTCGTAGAATCTAATTTTCCGATGATTTTTTGCATTCACTTCCATCACAACCTTCCATCGTAATATATATAAATGATATGTGAAGTTTCGTATTATTTCGAACAGTCCCAATTTAATATGATTTTTGACCTAGAATAGTATAAACTAGTGTATAATATATTATGATTTTTTGACCGAAACTTGCATTTTGAAAAGTTTTATTGAATCTAGTTTTCAGATGATTTTTTTTGCATGGAATATCAACATAACCTTCCCTCATAACATATATAAATTATATGAATTCTCTTGAATCATTTCAAATAGTCCCCACTTAAATTTGAATTTTTTGACCGAAACTAGTGTATAATACTATGATTTTTGACCGAAACTTGCATTTCAAAAAGTTTCATAGAATCTAATATTCCGATGATTTTTTGCTTCCACCTCCATCACAAACTTCCCTCGTAAAATATATAAATGATATGTGAAGTTTCATCTCATTTAGAACAGTCCCCGATTTAATATGATTTTTGACCCAGAATAGTATAAACTAGTGTATAATATATTATGATATTTTGGCCGAAACTTGCATTTAAAAATTGTTTCATAGAATCTAGTTTTCAGATGAGTTTTTTTGCATGAAATACCAACATAACCTTCCCTCTTAACATATATAAATGATATGAAAAGTCTCGTATCATTTCAAATAGTCCCTACTTAAATTTGATTTTTTTGACCGAAACTAGTGTATAATACACTATGATTTTTGAACGAAACTTGCATCTCGAAAAGTTTCGTAGAATCTAATTTTCCGATGATTTTTTGCATGCACTTCAATCACAACCTTCCATCGTAAAATATATAAATGATATGTGAAGTTTCGTATTATTTCGAACAGTCCCCAATTTAATATGATTTTTGACCGAGAATAGTATAAACTAGTGTATAATATATTATGATTTTTTGACCGAAACTTTCATTTTGAAAAGTTTTATTGAATCTAGTTTTTAGATGATTTTTTTGCATGGAATACCAACATAACCTTCCCTCTTAACATATATAAATTATATGAAAAGTCTTGAATCATATCAAATAGTCCCCACTTAAATTTGAATTTTTTGACCGAAACTAGTGTATAATACACTATGATTTTTGACCGAAACTTGCATTTCAAAAACTTTCATAGAATCTAATATTCCGATGATTTTTTGCTTCCACCTCCATCACAAACTTCCCTCGTAAAATATATAAATGATATGTGAAGTTTCATCTCATTTAGAACAGTCCCCGATTTAATATGATTTTTGACCCATAATAGTATAAACTAGTGTATAATATATTATGATTTTTTGGCCAAAACTTGCATTTAAAAATTGTATCATAGAATCTAGTTTTCAGATGATTTTTTTGCATGAAACACCAACATAACCTTCCCTCTTAACATATATAAATTATATGAAAAGTCTCGTATCATTTCAAATAGTCCCCACATAAATTTGATTTTTTTGACCGAAACTAGTGTATAATACACTATGATTTTTGAACGAAACTTGCATCTCGAAAAGTTTCGTAGAATCTAATTTTCCGATGATTTGTTGCATTCACTTCCATCACAACCTTCCATCGTAATATATATAAATGATATGTGAATGTTCGTATTATTTCGAACAGTCCCCAATTTAATATGATTTTTGACCTAGAATAGTATAAACTAGTGTATAATATATTATGATTTTTTGACCGAAACTTGCATTTTGAAAAGTTTTATTGAATCTAGTTTTCAGATGATTTTTTTTGCATGGAATACCAACATAACCTTCCCTCTTAACATATATAAATTATATGAAAAGTCTTGAATCATTTCAAATAGTCCCCACTTAAATTTGAATTTTTTGACCGAAACTAGTGTATAATACTATGATTTTTGACCAAAACTTGCATTTCAAAAAGTTTCATAGAATCTAATATTCCGATGATATTTTGCTTCCACCTCCATCACAAACTTTCCTCGTAAAATATATAAATGATATGTGAAGTTTCATCTCATTTAGAACAGTCCCCAATTTAATATGATATTTGACCCAGAATAGTATAAACTAGTGTATAATATATTATGATTTTTTGGCCGAAACATGCATTTAAAAATTGTTTCATAGAATCTAGTTTTCAGATGATTTTTTTTGCATGAAATACCAACATAACCTTCCCTCATAACATATATAAATGATATGAAAAGTCTCGTATCATTTCAAATAGTCCCTACTTAAATTTGTTTTTTTGACCGAAACTAGTGTAATACACTATGATTTTTGAACGAAACTTGCATCTCGAAAAGTTTCGTAGATTCTAATTTTCCGATGATTTTTTGCATGCACTTCAATCATAACCTTCCATCGTAAAATATATAAATGATATGTGAAGTTTCGTATTATTTCGAACAGTCCCCAATTTAATATGATTTTTGACCGAGAATAGTATAAACTAGTGTATAATATATTATGATTTTTTGACCGAAACTTTCATTTTCAAAAGTTTTATTGAATCTAGTTTTTAGATGATTTTTTTGCATGGAATACCAACATAACCTTCCCTCTTAACATATATAAATTATATGAAAAGTCTTGTATCATTTCAAATACTCCCCACTTAAATTTGAATTTTTTGACCGAAACTAGTTGTATAATACACTATGATTTTTGACCGAAACTTTCATTTCAAAAAGTTTCATAGAATCTAATATTCCGATGATTTTTTGCTTCCACCTCCATCACAAACTTCCCTCGTAAAATATATAAATGATATGTGAAGTTTCATCTCATTTAGAACAGTCCCCGATTTAATATGATTTTTGACCCAGAATAGTATAAACTAATGTATAATATATTATGACTTTTTGGCCGAAACTTGCATTTAAAAGTTGTTTCCTAGAATCTAGTTTTCAGATGATTTTTTTGCATGAAATACCAACATAACTTCCCTCTTAACATATATAAATGATATGAAAAGTCTCGTATCATTTCAAATAGTCCCTACTTAAATTTAATTTTTTTGACCGAAACTAGTGTATAATACACTATGATTTTTGAACGAAACTTGCATCTAGAAAAGTTTCGTAGAATCTAATTTTCCGATGATTTTTTGCTTTCACTTCCATCACAACCTTCCATCGTAATATATATAAATGATATGTGAAGTTTCGTATTATTTCGAACAGTCCCCAATTTAATATGATTTTTGACCTAGAATAGTATAAACTAGTGTATAATATATTATGATTTTTTGACCGAAACTTGCATTTTGAAAAGTTTTATTGAATCTAGTTTTCAGATGATTTTTTTTGCATGGAATACCAACATAACCTTCCCTCTTAACATATCTAAATTATATGAAAAGTCTTGAATCATTTCAAATAGTCCCCACTTAAATTTGAATTTTTTGACAGAAACTAGTGTATAATACTATGATTTTTGACCGAAACTTGCATTTCAAAAAGTTTCATAGAATCTAGTATTCCGATGATTTTTTGCTTCCACCTCCATCACAAACTTCCCTCGTAAAATATATATATGATATGTGAAGTTTTGTATCATTTAGAACAGTCCCCGATTTAATATGATTTTTGACCCAAAATAGTATAAACTAGTGTATAATATATTATGATTTTTTGGCCGAAACTTGCATTTAAAAATTGTTTCATAGAATCTAGTTTTCAGATGATATTTTTGCATGAAATACCAACATAACCTTCCCTCTTAACATATATAAATGATATGAAAAGTCTCGTATCATTTCAAATAGTCCCTACTTAAATTTGATTTTTTTGACCGAAACTAGTGTATAATACACTATGATTTTTGAACGAAACTTGCATCTTGAAAAGTTTCGTAGAATCTGATTTTCCGATGATTTTTTGCATGCACTTCAATCACAACCTTCCATCGTAAAATATAATAATGTTATGTGAAGTTTCGTATTATTTCGAACAGTCCCCAATTTAATATGATTTTTGACCGAGAATAGTATAAACTAGTGTATAAAATATTATGATTTTTTGACCGAAACTTGCATTTTGAAAAGTTTTATTGAATCTAGTTTTCAGATGATTTTTTTTTGCATGGACTACCATCATAACCTTACCTCTTAACATATATAAATGATGTGAAAAGTATTGTATCATTTCAAATAGTCCCCACTTAAATTTGAATTTTTTGACCGAAACTAGTGTATAATACATCATGATTTTTGACCGAAACATGCATTTCAAAAAGTTTCATAGAATCTAATATTCCAATGATTTTTTTGCTTCCACCTCCATCACAAACTTCCCTCGTAAAATATATAAATGATATGTGAAGTTTCGTATCATTTCGAACAGTCCCCGATTTAATATGATTTTTGACCGAGAATAGTATAAACTAGTGTATAATATATTATGATTTTTTGGCCAAAACTTGCATTTTAAAAATGTTTCTTAGAATCTAGTTTCAGATGATTTCTTTGCATGGAATACAACATTAACCTTCCCTCTTAACATATATATATATATATATATATATATATATATATATATTTATATATGATATGAAAAGTCTCGTATCATTTCAAATAGTCCCAACTTAAATTTTATTTTTTTGACCCAAACTAGTGTATAATTCACTATGATATTTGACCGAAACTTGCATTTCGAAAAGATTCATAGAATCTAATTTTCCGATGATTTTTTGCATGCACTTCCATCACAACCTTCCATAGTAAAATATATAAATGATATGTGAAGTTTCGTATTATTTCGAACAGTCCCTAATTTAATATGATTTTTGACCGAGAATAGTATAAACTAGTGTATAATATATTATGATATTTTGACCGAAACTTGCATTTCGAAAAGTTTTATTGAATCTAGTTTTCAGATGATTTTTTTGCATGGACTACCATTATAATCTTCCCTCTTAACATATATAAATGATCTGAAATATCTCGTATCATTTCAAATAGTCCCCACTTAAATTTGAATTTTTTGACCCAAACTAGTGTATAATACACTCTGATTTTTGACCGAAACTTGCATTTCGAAAAGTTTCATAGAATCTAATTTTCCGATGATTTTTTGCATCCACCTCCATCACAAACTCCCTCGTATAATATATAAATGATATGTGAAGTTTCGTATCATTTCGAACAGTCCCCGATTTAATATGATTTTTGACCGAGAATAGTATAAACTAGTGTATAATATATTATGATTATTTGGCCAAAACTTGCATTTTAAAAATGTTACTTAGAATCTAGTTTTCGGATGATTTCTTTGCATGGAATACCAACATAACCTTCCCTCTTAACATATTTAAATGATATAAAAAGTCTTATATCATTTCAAATAGTTCTCACTTAAATTTGATTTTTTTGACCGAAACTAGTGTATAATACACTATGATTTTTGACCGAAACTTGCATTTTTAAAAGTTTCGTAGAATATAATTTTCCAATGATTTTTTGCATGCACTTCCAACACAAACGTCCCTCGTAAAATATATAAATGATATGCCAAGTTTCTTATCATTTTGAACAATCCCCGATGTAATATGATTTTTGACCGATAATAGTATAAACTAGTGTATAATATATTATGATTATTTGGCCAAAACTTGCATTTTAAAAATGTTTCTTAGAATCTAGTTTTCAGATGATTTCTTTGCATGGAATACCAACATAACCTTCCCTCTTAACATATTTAAATGATATGAAAAGTCTCATATCATTTCAAATAATCCTCACTTAAATTTGATTTTTTTGACCGGAACTAGTGTATAATACACTATGATTTTTGACCGAAACTTGCATTTCCAAAAGTTTTGTAGAATCTAATTTTCCAATGAAGTTTTGTATGCACTTCCAACACAAACGTCCCTCGTAAAATATATAAATGATATGCCAAGTTTCGTATCATTTTGAACAATCCCCGATTTAATATGATTTTTGACCGAAACTAGTTTAAACTAGTGTATAATATATTATGATTTTTTGGCCGAAACTTGCATTTCGAAAAGTTATATAGAATCTAGTTTTCAGATGATTTTTTTGCATGGACTACCTTCATAACCTTCTCTCTTAACATATTTTAATGATCTTAAAAGTCACGTATCATTTCAAATAGTCCCTACTTAAATTTGAATTTTTTGACCGAAACTAGTGAATAATACACTATGATTTTTGACCGAAACTTTCATTTCGAAAAGTTTCATAGAATCTAATTTTCCGATGATTTTTTGCATGGACCTCCATCACAACCTGCCCTCGTAAAATATATAATTGATGTGTGAAGTTTCGTATCATTTCGAACAGTCCCCGATTTAATATGATTTTTGACTGAGAATAGTATAAACTAGTGTATAATATATTACGATATTTTGGCCGAAACTTGCATTTCGAAAAGTTTCATAGAATCTAGTTTTCAGATGATTTTTTTGCATGGAATACCAACATAACCTTCCCTCTTAACATATACAAATGATATGAAAAGCCTCGTAGCATTTCAAATAGTCCCCACTGAAATTTGATTTTTTTGACCGAAACTATTGTATAATACACTATGATTTTTGACCGAAACTTGCATTTCGAAAAGTTTCGTAGAATCTAATTTTCCAATGATTTTTTGCATGCACTTCCAACACAAACTTCCCTCGTAAAATAAATAAATGATATGCCTAGTTTCGTATCATTTTGAACAGACCCCGATTTAATATGATTTTTGACCGAAACTAGTTTAAACTAGATTATAATATATTATGATTTTTTGGCTGAAACTTGCATTTCGAAAAGTTTCATAGAATCTAGTTTTCAGATGATTTTTTTGCATGGACTACCATCATAACCTTCCCTCTTAACATATATAAATGATCTTTATAGTCTCGTATCATTTCAAATAGTCCCGACTTAAATTTGAATTTTTTGACCGAAACTTTCTTATAATACACTATGATTTTTGACCGAAACTTGCATTTCGAAAAGTTTAATAGAATCTAATTTTTCGATGATTTTTTGCATCCACTTCCATTGCAAAATTCCTTCGATAAATATATAAATGATATGTGAAGTTTCGTATCATTTCGAACAATCCCTATTTAATATGATTTTTTACCAAGAATAATATAAACTAGTATATAATATATTATAATTTTTTGGCCGAAACATGCATTTCGAAAAGTTTCATAGAATCTAGTTTTCAGATGATTTTTTTGCATGGACTACCATCATAACCTCCCCTCTTAACATATATAAATGATCTGAAAAGTCTCGTATCATTTTAAATAGTCCCCACTTAAATTTTATTTTTTTGACCGAAACTAGTGTATAATACACTATGATTTTTGACCGAAACTTGCATTTTGAAAAGTTTCATAGAATCTAATTTTCCGATGATTTTTTGCATGTACTTCCATCACAACCTTCCCTCGTAAAATATATAAATGATATGTGAAGTTTCATATCATTTCGAACAGTCCCCAATTTAATATGATTTTTGAGCGAGAATAGTATAAACTAGTGTATGATTTTTTGGCCAAAATTTCCATTTCAAAAAGTTTCATAGAATCTAGTTTTCAAATGATTTTTTTGCATGGACTACCAGCATAACCTTCCCTTTTAACATATATAAATGACCAAAAAAAAGTCTCGTATCATTTCTAATAGTCCCCACTTAAATTTGATTTTTTAGATTAAACTAATGTATAATACACTATGATTTTTGACCGAAATTTGCATTTCGAAAAGTTTCATAGAATCTAATTTTCCGATGATTTTTTGCATGCACTTCCATTACAACCTTCCCTCGTAAAATATATAAATGATATGTGAAGTTTCGTATTATTTCGAACAGTCCCCGATTTAATATTATTTTTGACCGAGAATAGTATAAACTAGTGTATAATATATTATGATAATTTGGCCGAAACTTGCATTTCAAAAGTTTCATAGAATCTAGTTTTCAGATGATTTTTTTGTATGGAATACCATCATAACCTTCCCTCTAAACATATATAAATGATAGGAAAAGTCTCATATAATTTCAAATAGTCCCCACTTAAATTTAAAATTTTTGACCGAAAATAGTGATATTACATTATGATTTTTGACCGAAACTAGCATTTCGAAATGTTTCATAGAATCTAATTTTCCGATGATTTTTTGCATGCACTTTCATCACAACCTTCCCTCGTAAAATATATAAATGATATGTGAAGTTTCATATCATTTTGAACATTCCTCGATTTAATATGATTTTTGACCGAGTATAGTATAAACTAGTGTATAATCTATTATGATTTTTTGGCCAAAACTTACATTTAAAAAATGTTTCATAGAATCTAGTTTTCAAATGATCTTTTTGCATGTAATACCTACATAACCTTCCCTCTTAACATATATAAATGATATGAAAAGTCCCATATCATTTCAAATAGTCCCTACTTAAATTTGATTTTTTTGACCGAAACTAGTGTATAATACACTATGATTTTTGACCGAAACTTGTATTTCGAAACGTTTCGTAGAATCTAATTTTCCAATTATTTTTTGCATGCACTTCCAACACAAACTTCCATCGTAAAATATATAATTGATATGTGAAGTTTCGTATCATTTCGAACAGTCTCTGATTTAATATGAATTTTGACCGAGAGTTGTATAAAGTAGTGTATAATATATTACGATTTTTTGGCCGAAACATGCATTTCGAAAAGTTTCATAGAATCTTGTTTTCAGATGATTTTTTTGCATGGACTACCATCATAACCTTCCCTCTTAACATATATAAATCATCTGAAAAGTCTCGTATTATTTCAAATAGTCCCCACTTAAATTTGAATTTTTTGACCGAAACTAGTGTATAATACACTATGATTTTAGACCGAAACTTGCATTTCGAAAAGTTTCATAGAATCTAATTTTCCGATGATTTTTGCATCTACTTCCCTCGTAAAATATATAAATGATATGTGAAGTTTCATATCATTTCGAATAGTCCCCGATTTAATATGATTTATTACCGAGAATAGTATAAACTAGTGTATAATATATTATGATTTTTTGGCCAAAACATTCATTTCAAAAAGTTTCAGAGAATCTAGTTTTCAAATGATTTTTTTGCATGGACTACAAACATAACCCTCCCTCTTAACATATATAAATGATCTGAAAAGTCACGTAACATTTCAAATAGTCCCCACTTATATTTGATTTTTTTGACCGAAACTAGTGTATAATACACTATGATTCTTGACCGAAACTTGCATTTCGAAAAGTTTCATAGAATCTAATTATCCGATGATTTCTTGCATGCACTTCCATCACAACCTTCCCTCGTAAAATATATAAATGATATGTGTAGTTTCGTATAATTTCGAACAGTCCCCGATTTAATATAAATTTAGACTGAGAATATTATAAACTAGTTTATAATATATTATATTTTTTTGGCCGAAATTTACATTTCGAAAAGTTTCAAATGCTTTTTTTTGCTTGGACTACCATCATAACCTTCCCTCTTAACATATATAAATGATCTGAAAAGTCTCGTATCATTTCAAATAGTCCCCACTTAAATTTAAATATTTTGACCGAAACTAGTGTATAATACAATATGATTTTTGACCGAAACTAGTTTAAACTAGTGTATAATATATTATGATTTTTTGGCCGAAACTTGGATTTCGAAAAGTTTCATAGAATCTAGTTTTCAGATGATTTTTTTGCATGGACTACCATCATAACCTTCCCTCTTAACATATATAAATTATCTTTAAAGTATTGTATCATTTCAAATAGTCCCCACTTAAATTTGAATTTTTTGACCGAAACTAGTGTATAATACATTATAATTTTTGACCGAAACTTGCATTTCGAAAAGTTTCATAGAATCTAATTTTCCGATGATTTTTTGCATCCACCTCCATCACAAACGTTTCTCGTAAAATATATAAATGATATGTGAAGTTTCTTAACATTTCTAACATTCCCGATTTAATATGATTTTTGACCGAGAATAGTATAAAATAGTGTATAATATATTATGGATTTTTGGCCGAAACTTGCATTTAAAAAATGTTTCACAGAATATAATTTTCAGATGATTTTTTTTACATGGAATAGAAACATAACCTTCCCTCTTAATATATATAAATGATCTATAAAGTCTCGTATCATTTCAAATAGTCCCCACTTAAATTTGAATTTTTTGACGGAAACTAGTTTATAATACACTATGATTTTTGACCGAAACTTGCATTTCAAAAAGTTTAATAGAATCTAATTTTTCGATGATTTTTTGCATCCACTTTCATCGCAAAATTCCTTCGATAAATATATAAATGATATGTGAAGTTTCATATGAGTTCGAACATGCCCCGATTTAATATGATTTTTGACCAAGAATAGTATAAACTAGTATATGATATATTATGATTTTTTGGCCGAAACTTGCATTTCGAAAAGTTTCATAGAATCTAGTTTTCAGATGATTTTTTTGCATGGACTACCATCATAACCTCCCCTCTTAACATATATAAATGATCTGAAAAGTCTCGTATCATTTTAAATAGTCCCCACTTAAATTTTATTTTTTTGACCGAAACTAGTGTATAATACACTATGATTTTTGACCGAAACTTGAATTTCGAAAAGTTTCATAGAATCTAATTTTCCGATGATTTTTTGCATGTACTTCCATCACAACCTTCCCTCGTAAAATATATAAATGATATGTGAAGTTTCATATAATTTCGAACAGTCCCCAATTTAATATGATTTTTGAGCGAGAATAGTATAAACTAGTGTATGATTTTTTGGCCAAAACTTCCATTTCAAAAAGTTTCATAGAATCTAGTTTTTAAATGATTTTTTTGCATGGACTACCAGCATAACCTTCCCTTTTAACATATATAAATAACCAAAAAAAAGTCTCGTATCATTTCAAATAGTCCCCACTTAAATTTGATTTTTTAGATTAAACTATTGTATAATACACTATGATTTTTGACCGAAACTTGCATTTCGAAAAGTTTCATAGAATCTAATTTTCCGATGATTTTTTGCATGCACTTCCATTACAACCTTCCCTCGTAAAATATATAAATGATATGTGAAGTTTCGTATTATTTCGAACAGTCCCCGATTTAATATGATTTTTGACCGAGAATAGTATAAACTAGTGTATAATATATTATGATATTTTGGCCGAAACTTGCATTTCGAAAAGTGTCATAGAATCTAGTTTTCAGATGATTTTTTTGTATGGAATACCATCATAACCTTCCTTCTAAACATATATAAATGATCTGAAAAGTCTCATATCATTTCAAATAGTCCCCACTTAAATTTAAATTTTTTGACCGAAAATAGTGATATTACATTATGATTTTTGACCGAAACTTCCATTTCGAAACGTTTCATAGAATCTAATTTTCCGATGATTTTTTGCATGCACTTCCATCACAACCTTCCCTCGTAAAATATATAAATGATATGTGAAGTTTCATATCATTTTGAACATTCCTCGATTTAATATGTGAAGTTTCATATCATTTTGAACATTCCTCGATTTATTATGATTTTTTGGCCAAAACTTACATTTAAAAAATGTTTCATAGAATCTAGTTTGCAGATGATCTTTTTTCATGTAATACCTACATAACCTTCCCTCTTAACATATATAAATGATATGAAATGTCCCATATCATTTCAAATAGTCCCTACTTAAATTTGATTTTTTTGACCGAAACTAGTGTATAATACACTATGATTTTTGACCGAAACTTTTATTTCGTAGAATCTAATTTTCCAATTATTTTTTGCATGCACTTCCAACACAAACTTCCATCGTAAAATATATAATTGATATGTGAAGTTTCGTATCATTTCGAACAGTCTCTGATTTAATATGACTTTTGACCGAGAGTTGTAAAAACTAGTGTATAATATATTACGATTTTTTGGCCGAAACTTGCATTTCGAAAAGTTTCATAGAATCTAGTTTTCAGATGATTTTTTTTGCATGGACTACAAACATAACCTTCCCTCTTAACATTTATAAATGAACTGAAAAGTCACGTAACATTTCAAATAGTCCCCACTTATATTTGATTTTTTTGACCGAAACTAGTGTATAATACACTATGATTCTTGACCGAAACTTGCATTTCGAAAAGTTTCATAGAATCTAATTATCCGATGATTTCTTGCATGCACTTCCATCACAACCATCCCTCGTAAAATATATAAATGATATGTGTAGTTTCGTATTATTTCGAACAGTCCCCGATTTAATATGAATTTAGACTGAGAATAGTATAAACTAGTGTATAATATATTATAATTTTTTTGCCGAAATTTACATTTCGAAAAGTTTCTTTGAAACTAGTTTTCAGATGCTTTTTTTGCTTGGACTACCATCATAACCTTCCCTCTTAACATATATAAATGATCTGAAAAATCTCGTAACATTTCAAATAGTCCCCACTTAAATTTAAATATTTTGACCGAAACTAGTGTATAATAACAATATGATTTTTGACCGAAACTTGCATTTCAAAAAGTTTCATAGAATCTAATTTTCCGATGATTTTTTGCATCCACCTCCATCACAAACTTCCCTCGTAAAATATATAGCGGATATGTGAAGATTCGTATCATTTTGAACAGTCTCCGATTTAATATGATTTTTGACCGAGAATAGTATAAACAAGTGTATAATCTATTATGATTTTATGGCCAAAACTTGCATTTAAAAAATGTTTCATAGATTCTAGTTTTCAGATGATCTTTTTGCATGGAATACCAACATAACCTTCCCTCTTAACATATATAAATGATATGAAAAGTCCCGTATCATTTCAAATAGTCCCCACTTAAATTTGATTTTTTTGACCGAAACTAGTGTATAATACACTATGATTTTTAACCGAAACTTGTATTTCGAAAAGTTTCGTAGAATCTAATTTTCCAATTATTTTTTGCTTGCACTTCCAACACAAACTACCCTCGTAAAATATATAAATGATATGTGAAGTTTCGTATCATTTCGAACAGTCTCCGATTTAATATGATTTTTGACCGAGAATAGTATAAACTAGTGTATAATCTATTATGATTTTATGGCCAAAACTTGCATTTAAAAAATGTTTCATAGAATCTAGTTTTCAGATGATCTTTTTGCATGGAATACCAACATAACCTTCCCTCTTAACATATATAAATGATATGAAAAGTCCCGTATCATTTCAAATAGTCCCCACTTAAATTTGATTTTTTTGACCGAAACTAGTGTATAATACACTATGATTTTTGACCGAAACTTGTATTTCGAAAAGTTTCGTAGAATCTAATTTTCCAATTATTTTTTGCATGCATTTCTAACACAAACTTCCCTCGTAAAATATATAAATGATATGTGAAGTTTCGTATCATTTTGAAATGTTTCTGATTTAATATGAATTTTGATCGAGAGTTGTATAAACTAGTGTATAATATATTACGATTTTTTTGGCCGAAACTTGCATTTTGAAAAGTTTCATAGAATCTAGTTTTCATATGATTTTTTTGCATGGACTACCAACATAACCTTCCCTCTTAAAATATATAAATGATCTGAAAGTCTCGTATCATTTCAAATAGTCCTCACATAAATTTGAATTTTTTGACCGAAACTAGTGTATAATACACTATGATTTTAGACCGAAACTTGCATTTCGAAAAGTTTCATAGAATCTAATTTTCCGATGATTTTTTTCATCCACTTCCATCAAAAACTTCCCTCGTAAAATATATAAATGATATGTGAAGTTTTGTATCATTTCGAACAATCCCTGATTTAATATGAATTTTGACTAAGAATAGTATAAACTAGTGTATAATATATTATGATTTTTTGGCCGAAACTTGCATTTCGAAAAGTTTCATAGAATCTAGTTTTCAGATGATTTTTTTGCATGTACTACCATCATAACCTTCCAACTTAAGATATATAAATGATATGAAAAGTCTCGTATCATTTCAAATAGTCGCCACTTAAATTTGATTTTTTTGACCGAAACTAGTGTATAATACACTATGAGTTTTGACCGAAACTTGCATTTCGAAAAGTTTCATAGAATCTAATTATCCGATGATTTTTTGCATGCACTTCCATCACAACCTTCCCTCGTAAAATACATAAATGATATGTGAAGTTTCGTATTATTTCGAACAATCCCCTATGTAATATGATTTTTGACCGAGAATAGTATAAACTAGTGTATAATATATTATGATATTTTGGCCGGAACTTGCATTTTGAAAAGTTTCATAGAATCTAGTTATCAGATGATTTTTTTTGCATAGAATACCATCACAACCTTCCCTCTTAACATTTATAAATGATCTGAAACGTCACGTAACATTTCAAATAGTCCCCACTTATATTTGATTTTTTTGACCGAAACTAGTGTATAATACACTATGATTCTTGACAGAAACTTGCATTTCTAAAAGTTTCATAGAATCTAATTATCCGATGATTTCTTGCATGCACTTCCATCACAACCTTCCCTCGTAAAATATATAAATGATATGTGTAGTTTCGTATTATTTCGAACAGTCCCCGATTTAATATGAATTTAGACTGAGAATAGTATAAACTAGTGTATAATATATTATATTTTTTTGGCCGAAATTTTAATTTCGAAAAGTTTCTTAGAAACTAGTTTTCAGATGCTTTTTTTGCTTGGACTACCATCATAACCTTCCCTCTTAACATATATAAATGATCTGAAAAATCTCGTATCATTTCAAATAGTCCCCACTTAAATTTAAATATTTTGACCGAAACTAGTGTATAATAACAATATGATTTTTGACCGAAACTTGCATTTCGAAAAGTATCATAGAATCTAATTTTCCGATGATTTTTTGCATCCACCTCCATCACAAACTTCCCTCGTAAAATATATAGCGGATATGTGAAGATTCGTATCATTTCGAACAGTCTCCGATTTAATATGATTTTTGACCGAGAATAGTATAAACTAGTGTATAATCTATTATGATTTTATGGCCAAAACTTGCATTTAAAAAATGTTTCATAGATTCTAGTTTTCAGATGATCTTTTTGCATGGAATACCAACATAACCTTCCCTCTTAACATATATAAATGATATGAAAAGTCCCGTATCATTTCAAATAGTCCCCACTTAAATTTGATTTTTTTGACCGAAACTAGTGTATAATACACTATGATTTTTAACCGAAACTTGTATTTCGAAAAGTTTCGTAGAATCTAATTTTCCAATTATTTTTTGCTTGCACTTCCAACACAAACTACCCTCGTAAAATATATAAATGATATGTGAAGTTTCGTATCATTTCGAACAGTCTCCGATTTAATATGATTTTTGACCGCGAATAGTATAAACTAGTGTATAATCTATTATGATTTTATGGCCAAAACTTGCATTTAAAAAATGTTTCATAGAATCTAGTTTTCAGATGATCTTTTTGCATGGAATACCAACATAACCTTCCCTCTTAACATATATAAATGATTTGAAAAGTCCCGTATCATTTCAAATAGTCCCCACTTAAATTTGATTTTTTTGACCGAAACTAGTGTATAATACACTATGATTTTTGACCGAAACTTGTATTTCGAAAAGTTTCGTAGAATCTAATTTTCCAATTATTTTTTGCATGCATTTCTAACACAAACTTCCCTCGTAAAATATATAAATGATATGTGAAGTTTCGTATAATTTAAAAATGTTTCTGATTTAATATGAATTTTGATCGAGAGTTGTATAAACCAGTGTATAATATATTACGATTTTTTTGGCCGAAACTTGCATTTCGAAAAGTTTCATAGAATCTAGTTTTCATATGATTTTTTTGCATGGACTACCAACATAACCTTCCCTCTTAAAATATATAAATGATCTGAAAGTCTCGTATCATTTCAAATAGTCCTCACATAAATTTGAATTTTTTGACCGAAACTAGTGTATAATACACTAGGATTTTAGACCGAAACTTGCATTTCGAAAAGTTTCATAGAATCTAATTTTCCAATGATTTTTTTCATCCACTTCCATCACAAACTTCCCTCGTAAAATATATAAATGATATGTGAAGTTTCGTATCATTTCGAACAATCCCTGATTTAATATGAATTTTGACCAAGAATAGTATAAACTAGTGTATAATATATTATGATTTTTTGGCCGAAACTTGCATTTCGAAAAGTTTCATAGAATCTAGTTTTCAGATGATTTTTTTGCATGTACTACCATCATAACCTTCCAACTTAAGATATATAAATGATATGAAAAGTCTCGTATCATTTCAAATAGTCGCCACTTAAATTTGATTTTTTTGACCGAAACTAGTGTATAATACACTATGAGTTTTGACCGAAACTTGCATTTCGAAAAGTTTCATAGAATCTAATTATCCGATGATTTTTTGCATGCACTTCCATCACAACCTTCCCTCGTAAAATACATAAATGATATGTGAAGTTTCGTATTATTTCGAACAATCCCCGATGTAATATGATTTTTGACCGAGAATAGTATAAACTAGTGTATAATATATTATGATATTTTGGCCGGAACTTGCATTTTGAAAAGTTTCATAGAATCTAGTTATCAGATGATGTTTTTTTTTGCATAGAATACCATCATAACCTTCCCTCTTAACATATATAAATGATCTGAAAAGTCACGTAACATTTCAAATAGTCCCCACTTATATTTGATTTTTTTGACCGAAACTAGTGTATAATACACTATGATTCTTGACCGAAACTTGCATTTCGAAAAGTTTCATAGAATCTAATTATCCGATGATTTCTTGCATGCACTTCCATCACAACCTTCCCTCGTAAAATATATAAATGATATGTGTAGTTTCGTATTATTTCGAACAGTCCCCGATTTAATATGAATTTAGACTGAGAATAGTATAAACTAGTGTATAATATATTATATTTTTTTGGCCGAAATTTCATTTCGAAAAGTTTTTTAGAAACTAGTTTTCAAATGCTTTTTTTGCTTGGACTACCATCATAACCTTCCCTCTTAACATATATGAATGATCTGAAAAGTCTCGTATCATTTCAAAAGTCCCCACTTAAATTTAAATATTTTAACCGAAACTAGTGTATAATAACAATATGATTTTTGACCGAAACTTGCATTTCGAAAAGTTTCATAGAATCTAATTTTCCGATGATTTTTTGCATCCACCTCCATCACAAACTTCCCTCGAAAAATATATAGCGGATATGTGAAGATTCGTATCATTTCGAACAGTCTCCGATTTAATATGATTTTTGACCGAGAATAGTATAAACTAGTGTATAATCTATTATGATTTTATGGCCAAAATTTGCATTTAAAAAATGTTTCATAGATTCTAGTTTTCAGATGATCTTTTTGCATGGAATACCAACATAACCTTCCCTCTTAACATATATAACTGATATGAAAAGTCCCGTATCATTTCAAATAGTCCCCACTTAAATTTGATTTTTTTGACCGAAACTAGTGTATAATACTATGATTTTTGACCGAAACTTTCATTTCAAAAAGTTTCATAGAATCTAATATTCCGATGATTTTTTGCTTCCACCTACATCACAAACTTCCCTCGTAAAATATATAAATGATATGTGAAGTTTCATATCATTTCGAACAGTCCCAGATTTAATATGATTTTTGACCAAGAATAGTATAAACTAGTTTATAATATATTATGATTATTTGGCCAAAACTTGCATTTTAAAAAAGTTTCTTAGAATCTAGTTTTCAGATGATTTCTTTGCATGGAATACCAACATAACCTTCCCTCTTAACATATTTAAATGATATGAAAGATCTCATATCATTTCAAATAGTCCCCACTTAAATTTGATTTTTTTGACCGAAACAAGTGTATAATACACTATGATTTTTGACCCAAACATGCATTTCCAAAAGTTTCGTAGAATCTAATTTTCCAAAGATTTTTTGCATGCACTTCCAACACAAACGTCCCTCGTAAAATATATAAATTATATGCCAAGTTTTGTATCATTTTGAATAATCCCCGATTTAATATGATTTTTGACCGAAACTAGTTTAAACTAGTATATAATATATTATGATTTTTTGGCCGAAACTTGCATTTTGAAAAGTTATATAGAATCTAGTTTTCAGATGATTTTTTTGCATGGACTACCATCATAACCTTCTCTCTTAACATATATAAATGATCTTAAAAGTCACGTATCAATTCAAATAGTCCCCACTTAAATTTGAATTTTTTGACCGAAATTAGTGTATAATACACTATGATTTTTGACCGAAACTTTTATTTCGAAAAGTTTCATAGAATCTAATTTTCGGATGATTTTTTGCTTGCACCTCCATCACAACCTGCCCTCGTAAAATATATAATTGATATATGAAGTTTCGTATCATTTCGAACAGTCCCCGATTTAATATGATTGTTGACCGAGAATAGTATAAACTAGTGTATAATATATTATGATATTTTGGCCGAAACTTGCATTTCGAAAAGTTTCATAGAATCTAGTTTTCAGATGATTTTTTTTCATGGAATACCAACATAACCTTCCCTCTTAACATATACAAATGATATGAAAAGTCTCGTATCATTTCAAATAGTCCCCACTGAAATTTGATTTTTTTGACCGAAACTATTGTATAATACACTATGATTTTTGACCGAAACTTGCATTTCGAAAAGTTTCGTAGAATCTAATTTTCCAATGATTTTTTGCATGCACTTCCAACACAAACTTCCCTCCTAAAATAAATAAATGAAATGCCAAGTTTCATATCATTTTGAACAGACCCCGATTTAATATGATTTCTGACCAAAACTAGTTTAAACTAGTGTATAATATATTATGATTTTTTGGCCGAAACTTGCATTTCAAAAAGTTTCATAGAATCTATTTTTCAGATGATTTTTTTGCATGGACTACCATCATAACCTTCCCTCTTAACATATATAAATGATATTTAAAGTCTTGTATCATTTCAAATAGTACCCACTTAAATTTGAATTTTTTGACCGAAACTAGTGTATAATACATTATGATTTTTGACCGAAACTTGCATTTCGAAAAGTTTCATAGAATCTAATTTTCCGATGATTTTTTGCATCCACCTCCATCAGAAACTTTCCTCGTAAAATATATAAATGATATGTGAAGTTTCGTATCATTTCGAACATTCCCGATTTAATATGATTTTTGACCGAGAATAGTATAAACTAGTGTATAATATATTATGATTTTTTGGCCGAAACTTGAATTTAAAAAATGTTTCATAGAATATAGTTTTCAGATGATTTTTTTGCATGGAATAGAAACATAACCTTCCTTCTTAACATATATAAATGATCTATAAAGTCTCGTATCATTTCAAATAGTCCCCACTTAAATTTGAATTTTTTGACCGAAACTAGTTTATAATACACTATGATTTTTGACCGAAACATGCATTTCGAAAAGTTTAATAGAATCTAATTTTTCGATGATTTTTTGCATCCATTTCCATCGCAAAATTCCTTTGATAAATATATAAATGATATGTGAAGTTTAGTATCATTTCGAACAGTCCCCGATTTAATATGATTTTTGACCAAGAATAGTATAAACTAGTATATAATATATTATGATTTTTTGGCCGAAACTTGCATTTCGAAAAGTTTCATAGAATCTAGTTTTCAGATGATTTTTTTTGCATGGACTACCATCATATCCTCCCCTCTTAACATATATAAATGATCTGAAAAGTCTCGTATCATTTCAAATAGTCCCCACTTAAATTTTATTTATTGACTGAAACTAGTGTATAATACACTATTATTTTTGACCGAAACTTGCATTTCGAAAAGTTGCATAGAATCTAATTTTCCGATGATTTTTTGCATGCACTTCCATCACAACCTTCCCTCGTAAAATATATAAATGATACGTGAAGTTTCATATCATTTCGAACAGTCTCCAATTTAATATGATTTTTGAGCGAGAATAGAATAAACTAGTGTATAATATATTATGATTTTTTGGCCAAAACTTCCATTTCAAATAGTTTCATAGAATCTAGTTTTCAAATGATTTTTTTTGCGTGGACTACCAACATAACCTTCCCTTTTAACATATATAAATGAACAAAAAAAAGTCTCGTATCATTTCTAATAGTCCCCACTTAAATTTGATTTTTTAGATTAAACTAGTGTATAATACACTATGATTTTTGACCGAAACTTGCATTTCGAAAAGTTTCATAGAATCTAATTTTCCGATGATTTTTTGCATGCACTTCCATCACAACCTTCCCTCGTAAAATATATAAATGATATGTGAAGTTTCATATCATTTTGAACATTCCCCGATTTAATATGATTTTTGACCGAGTATAGTAGGGGTGGCAATTGAATCCATTAACACAAAATCCATCCAATCCATCCATTAAAAAATCCATCCAATCCATCCACATATAAAAAATTAGCTAATGGATTGGATTAAATCCATCCATTTATATTAATGGATTGATCCAATCCATCCAATATATTTTAATGACCCAATGGATTACTTTTATATCTATGAGATATATTTTTTAAAAAATGTATTTTCCTTTTAAATGATTTTATTTCCGAAAAAAAACTTATTTTTAGAAAATTTTAAAAAATATTTGATTTTTGAAAATTACAAAAAAAAGTTGTTTTTATCCGAAAAAAATGATTATTTTCAAAATTACAAAAAAATTAAAATTTCCAAAAATACAAAAAAAACCCAAATTTTTTACAAAAATTAAAATTTTGATTTTTTGGAAAATACAAAAATTCAGTTTTTTTTTCCAAAAAAAATCGATTTTTTTTCGAAAATACAAAAAAAAAATTAAAAATATAAAAAGAAAAACTATTTTTTTTTTCAAAAAGTAAAAAAAATTGATTTTTTAGAAAATACAAAAAAAGTCGATTTTTTCCAAAAAAAAAAACGATTTTTTTTATGTAAATACAAAAAATCAAAATTTTAAAAAATACAAAAAAAATTCGATTTTTTCCAAAAATAAAATTATCGATTTTTTGGATAATACAAAAAAGTCGATTTTTTCCAAAAAAAATATTTTTTTTTCTTTCGAAAATACAAAAACGTATTACACTAATAATACTAAATTATTATTATTAAATATGTTTTTGGTCCTTATAAATATCTCAATTTTCATTTTTAGTCCTTATTAAAAAATAATATAGTTTAGTCCCTACAAATTTTGTATGCATACAATTTTAGTCTCTGTTGTTTTTTAAAATTTTGAAAACTGTTTAATTACTCTTAACCTTTTAAATTTTTGAATAATATTTTTCATCCATGTTTAGAATACTATAAAATATTTATGTAATAAATTTTAGAATTTTTTAAAATGCAAAGAATTAGATATGAAATTTTAAAATTTTAAGATATAATGATAATAGTAATGAAAACTTCGACTTAGAAATAAAAAAAAAATTGAGAAACTTTTTATAACATTCTAAAAATATCTGCAAAATAATCATTTAAAAATACACATTGGTTTAACATGAGGGACTGAAACTACGTGCATAATAATTTTATAGGATTTAAAATATATTATTTTTTTAATATGGATTAAAAATGAAAATTGAGATATTTATAGGAACTAAATACATATTTAACCCTTATTATTATTATTATTATTATTATTATTATTATTATTAATAAATGTTAATGTGAGGTTACACATTTATCTATATGAGTGAAGCTATATGAGTAAAGCTCCACTATTCTAAGTTCTAAATCATACTATACATTTAAACAAAAAAATCAAAAAAATCATACGTATAAACAAAATAAAAAAACGTAATTCCATATATATTCATATATTAAACATATAATAGTCATATTTGACATATAAATAAAAAAAACGAAATTTTTTTCAAAAAATAAAAATATTGATTTTTTGAAAAATACTAAGTCTTCCGGAAAAAAATTAGTTTTTTTTTTGGAAAATATAAAAAATCTTGAAAATACAAAAAATTAAAATTTTCAAAAATACAAAAAAAAAACGATTTGTTTGAAAAATAAAAATAACTGTTTTTTTTGGAAAATACAAAAAAGTCGATTTTTTACGAAAATATAAAAAAAAAATCAATTTTTTTAAAAATAAAATAAAATCGATTTTTTTTCGAAAATTAAAAATAATTTTGTGGATGGATGGATATCCATCCATTAAACATATATTAATGGATGGATTGGATTGATTTTTTTTTCTTAATGGATGGATTGGATTGGATAATTTAAAGAAAACTTTGATGGATTGTTAATGGACTAATGGATTGTTTTGATCCATCCATTAACAATCCAATCCATATCCATCCAATCCATCCATTTTGCCACCCCTAGAGTATAGTATAAACTAGTGTATAATCTATTAAGATTTTTTGGCCAAAACTTGCATTTAAAAAATGTTTCATAGAATATAGTTTTCAGATAATCTTTTTGCATGTAATACCTACATAACCTTCCCTCTTAACATATATAAATGATATGAAAAGTCCCGTATCATTTCAAATAGTCCCCACTTAAATTTGATTTTTTTGACCGAAACTAGTGTATTTTGAAAAGTTTCGTAGAATCTAATTTTCCAATTATTTTTTGCATGCACTTCCAACACAAACTTCCCTCGTAAAATATATAAATGATATGTGAAGTTTCGTATCATTTTGAACAGTCTCCGATTTAATATGATTTTTGACCGAGAATAGTATAAACGTGTATAATCTATTATGATTTTATGGCCAAATCTTGCATTTAAAAAATGTTTCATAAAATCTAGTTTTCAGATGATCTTTTTGCATGGAATACCAACATAACCTTCCCTCTTAACATATATAAATGATATGAAAAGTCCCGTATCATTTCAAATAGTCCCCACTTAAATTTGATTTTTTTGACCGAAACTAGTGTATAATACACTATGATTTTTGACCGAAACTTGTATTTCGAAAAGTTTCGTAGAATCTAATTTTCCAATTATTTTTTGCATGCATTTCTAACACAAACTTCCCTCGTAAAATATATAAATGATATGTGAAGTTTCGTATCATTTCGAACAGTCTCTGATTTAATATGAATTTTGATCGAGAGTTGTATAAACTAGTGTGTAATATATATTACGATTTTTTGGCCGAAACTTGCATTTCGAAAAGTTTCATAGAATCTAGTTTTCATATGATTTTTTTGCATGGACTACCAACATAACCTTCCCTCTTAAAATATATAAATGATCTGAAAGTCTCGTATCATTTCAAATAGTCCTCACATAAATTTGAATTTTTTGACCGAAACTAGTGTATAATACACTATGATTTTAGACCGAAACTTGCATTTCGAAAAGTTTCATAGAATCTAATTTTCCGATGATTTTTTGCATCCACTTCCATCACAAACTTCCCTCGTAAAATATATAAATGATATGTGAAGTTTCGTATCATTTCGAACAATCCCTGATTTAATATGAATTTTGAACAAGAATAGTATAAACTAGTGTATAATATATTATGATTTTTTGGCCGAAACTTGCATTTCGAAAAGTTTCATAGAATCTAGTTTTCAGATGATTTTTTTGCATGTACTACCATCATAACCTTCCAGCTTAACATATATAAATGATCTGAAAAGTCTCGTATCATTTCAAATAGTCGCCACTTAAATTTGATTTTTTTGACCGAAACTAGTGTATAATACACTATGATTTTTGACCGAAACTTGCATTTCGAAAAGTTTCATAGAATCTAATTATCCGATGATTTTTTGCATGCACTTCCATCACAACCTTCCCTCGTAAAATAAATAAATGATATGTGAAGTTTCGTATTATTTCGAACAATCCCCGATTTAATATGATTTTTGACCGAGAATAGTATAAACTAGTGTATAATATATTATGATTTTTTGGCCGGAACTTGCATTTTGAAAAGTTTCATAGAATCTAGTTATCAGATGATTTTTTTGCATAGAATACCATCATAACCTTCCCTCTTAACATATATAAATGATCTGAAAAGTCTCGTATCATTTCAAATAGTCCCCACTTAAATTTAAATTTTTTGACCAAAACTAGTGATAATACACTATGATTTTTGACCGAAACTTTCATTTCGAAAAGTTTCATAGTATCTAATTTTCCGATGATTTTTTTCATGCACTTCCATCACAACCTTCCCTCGTAAAATATATAAATGATATGTGAGGTTTCATATCATTTCGAATAGTCCCCGATTTAATATGATTTATTACCGAGAATAGTATAAACTAGTGTATAATATATTATGATTGTTTGGCCAAAACTTCCATTTCAAAAAGTTTCATAGAATCTAGTTTTCAAATGATTTTTTTTGCATGGACTACAAACATAAACTTCCCTCTTAACATATATAAATGATCTGAAAAGTGAAGTAAATTTCAAATAGTCCCCACTTATATTTGATTTTTTTGACCGAAACTAGTGTATAATACACTATGATTCTTGACCGAAACTTGTATTTCGAAAAGTTTCGTACAATCTAATTATCCGATGATTTTTTGCATGCACTTCCATCACAACCTTCCCTCGTAAAATATATAAATGATATGTGAAGTTTCGTATTATTTCGAACAGTCTCCGATTTAATTTGAATTTAGACCGAGAATAGTATAAACTAGTGTATAATATATTATATTTTTTTGGCCGAAACTTGCATTTCGAAAAGTTTCTTAGAAACTTGTTTTCAGATGCTTTTTTTGCTTGGACTACCATCATAACCTTCCCTCTTAACATATATAAATGATATGAAAAGTCTCGTATCATTTCAAATAGTCCGCACTTAAATTTAAATTTTTTGACCGAAAATAGTGTATAATACAATATGATTTTTGACCGAAACTTGCATTTCGAAAAGTTTCATAGAATCTAATTTTCCGATGATTTTTTGCTTCCACCGCCATCAAAAACTTCCCTCGTAAAATATATAAATGATATATGAAGATTCGTATCATTTCGAACAATCTCAGATTTAATATGATTTTTGACCGAGAATAGTATAAACTAGTGTATAATCTATTATGATATTATGGCCAAAACTTGCATTTAAAAAATGTTTCATAGAATCTAGTTTTCTGATGATCTTTTTGCATGGAATACCAACATAACCTTCCCTCTTAACATATATAAATGATATGAAAAGTCCCGTATCATTTCAAATAGTCCCCACTTAAATTTGATTTTTTTGACCGAAACTAGTGTATAATACACTTTGATTTTTAACCGAAACTTGTATTTCGAAAAGTTTTGTAGAATCTAATTTTCCAATTATTTTTTGCATGCACTTCCAACAAAAACTTCCCTCGTAAAATATATAAATGATATGTGAAGTTTCGTATCATTTCGAACAGTCCCCGATTTAATATGATTTATGACCGAGAATAGTATAAACTAGTTTATAATATATTATGATTATTTGGCCAAAACTTGCATTTTAAAAAAGTTTCTTAGAATCTAGTTTTCAGATGATTTCGTTGCATGGAATACCAACATAACCTTCCCTCTTAACATATTTAAATGATATGAAAAGTCTCATATTCTTTCAAATAGTCCCCACTTAAATTTGATTTTGTTGACCGAAACTAGTGTATAATACACTATGATTTTTGACCCAAACATGCATTTCCAAAAGTTTCGTAGAATCTAATTTTCCAATGATTTTTTGCATGCACTTCCAACACAAACGTCCCTCGTAAAATATATAAATGATATGCCAAGTTTTGTATCATTTTGAACAATCCCCGATTTAATATGATTTTTGACCGAAACTAGTTTAAACTAGTGTATAATATATTATGATTTTTTGGCCGAAACTTGCATTTTGAAAAGTTATATAGAATCTAGTTTTCAGATGATTTTTTTGCATGGACTACCATCATAACCTTCTCTCTTAACATATATAAATGATCTTAAAAGTCACGTATGATTTCAAATAGTCCCCACTTAAATTTGAATTTTTTGACCGAAACTAGTGTATAATACACTATGATTTTTGACCGAAACTTTTATTTCGAAAAGTTTCATAGAATCTAATTTTCGGATGATTTTTTGCATGCACCTCCATCACAACCTGCCCTCGTAAAATATATAATTGATACGTGAAGTTTCGTATCATTTCGAACAGTCCCCGATTTAATATGATTTTTGACCGAGAATAGTATAAACTAGTATATAATATATTATGATATTTTGGCCGAAACTTGCATTTCGAAAAGTTTCATAGAATCTAGTTTTCAGATGATTTTTTTGCATGGAATACCAACATAACCTTCCCTCTTAACATATACAAATGATATGAAAAGTCTCGTATCATTTCAAATAGTCCCCACTGAAATTTGATTTTTTTGACCGAAACTATTGTATAATACACTATGATTTTTGACCGAAACTTGCATTTCGAAAAATTTCGTAGAATCTAATTTTCCAATGATTTTTTGCATGCACTTCCAACACAAACTTCCCTCGTAAAATAAATAAATGATATGCCAAGTTTCATATCATTTTGAACAGACCCCGATTTAATATGATTTTTGACCGAAACTAGTTTAAACTAGTGTATAATATATTATGATTTTTTGGCCGAAACTTGCATTTCAAAAAGTTTCATAGAATCTAGTTTTCAGATGATTTTTTTGCATGGACTACCATCATAACCTTCCCTCTTAACATATATAAATGATCTTTAAAGTCTTGTATCATTTCAAATAGTCCCCACTTAAATTTGAATTTTTTGACCGAAACTAGTGTATAATACATTATGATTTTTGACCGAAACTTGCATTTCGAAAAGTTTCATAGAATCTAATTTTCCGATGATTTTTTGCATCCACCTCCATCACAAACTTTCCTCGTAAAATATATAAATGATATGTGAAGTTTCGTATTATTTTGAACATTCCCGAGTTAATATGATTTTTGACCGAGAATAGTATAAACTAGTGTATAATATATTATGATTTTTTGGCCGAAACTTTAATTTAAAAAATGTTTCATAGAATCTAGTTTTCAGATGATCTTTTTGCATGGAATACCAACATAACCTTCCCTCTTAACATATATAAATGATATGAAAAGTCCCGTATCATTTCAAATAGTCCCCATTTAAATTTGATTTATTTGACCAAAACTAGTGTATAATACACTATGATTTTTGACCGAAACTAGTATTTCGAAAACTTTCGTAGAATCTAATTTTCCAATTATTTTTTGCATGCATTTCTAACACAAACTTCCCTCGTAAAATATATAAATGATATGTGAAGTTTCGTATCATTTCGAACAGTCTCTGATTTAATATGAATTTTGATCGAGAGTTGTATAAACTAGTGTGTAATATATATTACGATTTTTTGGCCGAAACTTGCATTTCGAAAAGTTTCATAGAATCTAGTTTTCATATGATTTTTTTGCATGGACTACCAACATAACCTTCCCTCTTAAAATATATAAATGATCTGAAAGTCTCGTATCATTTCAAATAGTCCTCACATAAATTTGAATTTTTTGACCGAAACTAGTGTATAATACACTATGATTTTAGACCGAAACTTGCATTTCGAAAAGTTTCATAGAATCTAATTTTCCGATGATTTTTTGCATCCACTTCCATCACAAACTTCCCTCGTAAAATATATAAATGATATGTGAAGTTTCGTATCATTTCGAACAATCCCTGATTTAATATGAATTTTGACCAAGAATAGTATAAACTAGTGTATAATATATTATGATATTTTGGCCGAAACTTGCATTTCGAAAAGTTTCATAGAATCTAGTTTTCAGATGATTTTTTTGCATGTACTACCATCGTAACCTTCCAACTTAAGATATATAAATGATATGAAAAGTCTCGTATCATTTCAAATAGTAGCCACTTAAATTTGATTTTTTTGACCGAAACTAGTGTATAATACACTATGATTTTTGACCGAAACTTGCATTTCGAAAAGTTTCATAGAATCTAATTATCCGATGATTTTTTGCATGCACTTCCATCACAACCTTCCCTCGTAAAATACATAAATGATATGTGAAGTTTCGTATTATTTCGAACAATCCCCGATGTAATATGATTTTTGACCGAGAATAGTATAAACTAGTGTATAATATATTATGATATTTTGGCCGGTACTTGCATTTTGAAAAGTTTCATAGAATCTAGTTATCAGATGATTTTTTTGCATAGAATACCATCATAACCTTCCCTCTTAACATATATAAATGAACTGAAAAGTCACGTAACATTTCAAATAGTCCCCACTTATATTTGATTTTTTTGACCGAAACTAGTGTATAATACACTATGATTCTTGACCGAAACTTGCATTTCGAAAAGTTTCATAGAATCTAATTATCCGATGATTTCTTGCATGCACTTCCATCACAACCTTCCCTCGTAAAATATATAAATGATATGTGTAGTTTCGTATTATTTCGAACAGTCCCCGATTTAATATGAATTTAGACTGAGAATAGTATAAACTAGTGTATAATATATTATATTTTTTTGGCCGAAATTTACATTTCGAAAAGTTTCTTTGAAACTAGTTTTCAGATGCTTTTTTTGCTTGGACTACCATCATAACCTTCCCTCTTAACATATATAAATCATCTGAAAAGTCTCGTATCATTTCAAATAGTCCCCACTTAAATTTAAATATTTTGACCGAAACTAGTGTATAATAACAATATGATTTTTGACCGAAACTTGCATTTCGAAAAGTTTCATAGAATCTAATTTTCCGATGATTATTTGCATCCACCTCCATCACAAACTTCCCTCGTAAAATATATAGCGGATATGTGAAGATTCGTATCATTTTGAACAGTCTCCGATTTAATATGATTTTTGACCGAGAATAGTATAAACTAGTGTATAATCTATTATGATTTTATGGCCAAAACTTGCATTTAAAAAATGTTTCATAGATTCTAGTTTTCAGATGATCTTTTTGCATGGAATACCAACATAACCTTCCCTCTTAACATATATAAATGATATGAAAAGTCCCGTATCATTTCAAATAGTCCCCACTTAAATTTGATTTTTTTGACCGAAACTAGTGTATAATACACTATGATTTTTAACCGAAACTTGAATTTCGAAAAGTTTCGTAGAATCTAATTTTCCAATTATTTTTTGCTTGCACTTCCAACACAAACTTCCCTCGTAAAATATATAAATGATATGTGAAGTTTCGTATCATTTCGAACAGTCTCCGATTTAATATGATTTTTGACCGAGAATAGTATAAACTAGTGTATAATCTATTATGATTTTATGGCCAAAACTTGCATTTAAAAAATGTTTCATAGAATCTAGTTTTCAGATGATCTTTTTGCATGGAATACCAACATAACCTTCCCTCTTAACATATATAAATGATATGAAAAGTCCCGTATCATTTCAAATAGTCCCCACTTAAATTTGTTTTTTTTGACCGAAACTAGTGTATAATACACTATGATTTTTGACCGAAACTTGTATTTTGAAAAGTTTCGTAGAATCTAATTTTCCAATTATTTTTTGCATGAATTTCTAACACAAACTTCCCTCGTAAAATATATAAATGATATGTGAAGTTTCGTATCATTTCGAAATGTTTCTGATTTAATATGAATTTTGATCGAGAGTTGTATAAACTAGTGTATAATATATTACGATTTTTTGGCCGAAACATGCATTTCGAAAAGTTTCATAGAATCTAGTTTTCATATGATTTTTTTGCATGGACTACCAACATAACCATCCCTCTTAAAATATATAAATGATCTGAAAGTCTCGTATCATTTCAAATAGTCCTCACATAAATTTGAATTTTTTGACCGAAACTAGTGTATAATACACTATGATTTTAGACCGAAACTTGCATTTCGAAAAGTTTCATAGAATCTAATTTTCCGATGATTTTTTGCATCCACTTCCATCACAAACTTCCCTCGTAAAATATATAAATGATATGTGAAGTTTCGTATCATTTCGAACAATCCCTGATTTAATATGAATTTTGACCAAGAATAGTATAAACTAGTATATAATATATTATGATTTTTTAGCCGAAACTTGCATTTCGAAAAGTTTCATAGAATCTAGTTTTCAGATGATTTTTTTGCATGTACTACCATCATAACCTTCCAACTTAAGATATATAAATGATATGAAAAGTCTCGTATCATTTCAAATAGTCGCCACTTAAATTTGATTTTTTGACCGAAACTAGTGTATAATACACTATGAGTTTTGACCGAAACTTGCATTTCGAAAAGTTTCATAGAATCTAATTATCCGATGATTTTTTGCATGCACTTCCATCACAACCTTCCCTCGTAAAATACATAAATGATATGTGAAGTTTCATATTATTTCGAACAATCCCCGATGTAATATGATTTTTGCCCGAGAATAGTATAAACTAGTGTATAATATATTATGATATTTTGGCCGGAACTTGCATTTTGAAAAGTTTCATAGAATCTAGTTATCAGATGATTTTTTTGCATAGAATACCATCATAACCTTCCCTCTTAACATATATAAATGATCTAAAAAGTCTCGTATCATTTCAAATAGTCCCCACTTAAATTTAAATTTTTTGACCGAAACTAGTGTTAATACACTGATTTTTGACCGAAACTTTCATTTCGAAAAGTTTCATAGAATCTAATTTTCCGATGATTTTTTTCATGCACTTCCATCACAACCTTCCCTCGTAAAATATATAAATGATATGTGAGGTTTCATATCATTTCGAATAGTCCCCGATTTAATATGATTTATTACCGAGAATAGTATAAACTAGTGTATAATATATTATGATTTTTTGGCCAAAACTTCCATTTCAAAAAGTTTCATAGAATCTAGTTTTCAAATGATTTTTTTTGCATGGACTACAAACATAACCTTCCCTCTTAACATATATAAATGATCTGAAAAGTCAAGTAAATTTCAAATAGTCCCCACTTATATTTGATTTTTTTGACCGAAACTAGTGTATAATACACTATGATTCTTGACCGAAACTTGCATTTCGAAAAGTTTCATAGAATCTAATTATCCGATGATTTTTTGCATGCACTTCCATCACAACCTTCCCTCGTAAAATTTATAAATGATATATGATGTTTCGTATTATTTCGAACAGTCCCCGATTTAATTTGAATTCAGACCGAGAATAGTATAAACTAGTGTATAATATATTATATTTTTTGGCCGAAACTTTCATTTCGAAAAGTTTCTTAGAAACTTGTTTTCAGATGCTTTTTTTGCTTGGACTACCATCATAACCTTCCCTCTTAACATATATAAATGATCTGAAAAGTCTCATATCATTTCAAATAGTCCCCACTTAAATTTAAATTTTTTGACCGAAACTAGTGTATAATACAATATGATTTTTGACCGAAACTTGCATTTCGAAAAGTTTCATAGAATCTAATTTTCCGATGATTTTTTGCTTCCACCTCCATCAAAAACTTCCCTCGTAAAATATATAAATGATATATGAAGATTCGTATCATTTCGAACAGTCTCCGATTTAATATGATTTTTGACCGAGAATAGTATAAACTAGTGTCACTACAAGAAAAGTTGTATATACCCACGAATCATTACCCACGGCCATGTAGTCGTCGATAATTTTTTTGGTAAAAAGGGTTTATCCGTCGATAATCCGTGAGTACCTGAGACAATATCAATTATTATTTTTTTAAACATTACCCACGGCTTAGCCATAGAAAGTAACCACGGTTTTGCACCGTCGGTAATTATCCATGGTTGAACCCTTGGTAAAATTTTATAAACTTATAAAAAAAAATTATTATAAATTTTCATTCAAATGAATACTAAAATTATTCTGAGGAACCCTCGGTTTTTAAGACATTTTAATTATAATGATATAAAAATAGTATTATAAAAACAATATATCAAAAATTTTATCATAGAAAAATTATACATTTTGATAACAATATAACGTAATTTTATAATATTTTATAAGTTTAATGTAAGAATATAAAATTAAATTAAATATATTATTTAATATAAAAATTAACGTAATTTTTAAGATATTTTAATTATAATAATATAAAAACAGTATTATAAAAACAATATATCAAAAATTTTATCATAGAAAAATTATACATTTTGATAACAATATAACGTAATTTTATAATATTTTATAAGTATAACGTAAGAATATAAAATTAAATTAAATATATTATTTAACACAAAAATTAACGTAATTTTATAATATATTTAACATAAGAATATATTGGATAAGAGTATTATATTTTTAACGTTGGTAATATTTTTAAGACATTTTCTTTTACTTTTTTCTAATTATAAAAATTGTGTTATTCGTTTCAACTCTCCAAACCCTTATTTTCTAAATTTCTCTCATTCTGCTAAGTTCTCTCAACCTTGCGATTCTTCTTTGACTTCTCAGGTTTTCTGTCCTAACTCTTCACAAATCAGTAAGTTCACTTCTTTCTAACCTCTACTTTTCCATTATTATCTCCCTCTGTTTTTTTCTTCTTCTTTTCATAACCCTAATTTTATAACTTTTCTTTCTAATTTAACAAGTTGATTTCTTGTTATTATTATCAATCTTTGTTTTGTTCTTGTTCTTGTCTTTCATATTGTTATAGTTATTTGTTGTTAATTTTGGGTATTATTGGCATTTTTTTCAATTGATTTTTTAGAAACAGAGTCTAGAGATGTTACTATTTTGTTTTCATTGTTAATTGTTGTTAATTTTAGGTCATGAGTTGAGCGAGTCGGAACACCCACCACCACCATCCCAGAACCCAGAAAGGTAGTAGTATAAGGGATATTCTTGTTTGTTTGTGTAGTCAAAATTCCTAATTTTGTAATTTATGGGGTTGGGTGAGTGTGAGGTTTATGGTGACCTGTAACAATAATATATTATTTTATTATTCTCAATTTGGTGAAGCAAACTAAATTGCTGCATTAGACAAAGTGAGTGGAGGAATTAACCTTTTAATTACGTCTATAATATAACTGGATGGCCCCTACCTTGGATCATATTTAATTATACTAATATTTTTTCAATATGTAGATTAAACTAAATGGCTTGAGTATTCTTCAATGAAGCATTATAATGCAACTGGAGAATTCAATGAATGAACAAACATGATTGACCAGAATTCAATGAATGAATAAACATGATTGACCAAAAACAAACTTATGAGTTTTTGTCCATTTTGGGGACAAGCACATCCTGAAATTCTCAAGGGTCCTTACTAAATGCGTTCTATGAAGCAGTATAATTATGAAGCAGTATAATGCGTGTATAATGTATTTTAATGTTTTGTTTATAATTTGCGTGTAGGTGGAACCAATGTAGGGTGGCCTCGAGGATCCTTACTAAAGTAATTGAGTCACAATTTCATAAGGCATGGACTAGTTAGGGGAGATACCAGATAAAAAGGTGAATCAGATGTTCATGAAATTTGGGGTAAGTTTGTTAATTTGTTTAATTTTTCAAAACTTCAAAGTTTAGAACTATTGCTATCATTTTTCTATTTTAGAAGCAAATTTGGTGTGATTTAATTTATTTGTATTCTTGCATATAATTCCCTTGCTTGATTGAATGCCAATTCCCTTGCTTGATATAATTCCCTTGCTTGATTGTTGTCATTTTTCTATGTGATTTAGTTTATTAGTTTTTTTTATCACATGTTGCACCTTGTATCAGTACCACATGTTATTAATATTAATTTTGTTTTGGTCTTATTTGATTTTAGACTTTCATGAATATGAGAGGTTAAAACTTGCAGCCAACTTGTTGTAGGATTTTGTATGTCAGTAGGAGGTTAAGTTAGCTTGGAATCAGCTGGATGAGATTGACTTAAGGTTGTTATCGATTGGTCCTGTTATGGCAGCTGCTTTTTTTCTTTCCGATTTTGAGGTTTGGACCTGGTTTTCTAACTCGTAAACTGTAGTATTATATGGGGCAAACTGTTCAGCCCATTTTATGGAAAAAAAAAATTTCTGAAAGCAACTCACTCAACGAATTAATTTATCTGTTAGTGTATCAATCCGTTATTGTATCAATCACGTGGCCTGATTTGGATTTCCAACAATGTGATATATGTTTATCTTGGTTGTAGTCAGTAAGTTACAAATTTGATTAGTTTTCAACAATATTTTTTTAAAATTTAATTATTTAACATTATCCTTAATTTTTAAAATTTTGCTCAATTAGCGATGACTTATGTATTTAGTAACATAATGACAATGATATGATGATATACATGAGCATTATGAAAGATGGCACGACGTGGGAATTCACATGATAAAACTGTAGGAATTTCCTTTGTTAGATTTGCAGAGGAAGATGCTCAAGCTGCACGAGAGGAATGTCGCATCGCAAGGCAAATAAACACATAAGATTTGGAGAGACAATTGAGGGAATTAGCTGGAAGTGTTGCTTCTATTAAGGGTGACTCCGACAATGATGATGACTTCGACAGTGATGATGACTATTGGCAGCATATAAGATCATATTATGCTTTACTTTTACTCATGAGAATACTTTAACAATCATATTATATTTTGATATATTGAATATGTTTTATGTTTTGTTTGAGCTTGTTTACAACAAACTTGTTGAATGAAATATTTTTTGAGATCTGATTGATATTAAGGTTTATTTATATGTTGTTATGAAAAAAATATTCATATTGTCTTCAAACAGGGAAAATATTAACAAAATAGGTCTATTGATCAAATATTGGTATACCAAAAAATTATAAATTGAGTAACTTACCGAAGGCTTAGCCCTTGGTAAATTTACTGACGGCTTAGCCGTGGATAATATAAGACAGCAAAATTGATATTTAATCACCTATTACCTGCAAACTATTCACGGTTTAGCCGTGGATAATATCGTGGGTTTATATAGCCGTCAGTAGACGTTACCAAGGAGCGAATTACCGAGGGCCTCATAGTCGTTGGTAAGCCCTCTGTAATTTACTTTTCCCACGACTTTTTCTTGTTACCGAGGGTATTTGGCCATGGGTATTGACAAATTTTCTTGTAGTGTGTATAATCTATTATGATATTATGGCCAAAACTTGCATTTAAAAAATGTTTCATAGAATCTAGTTTTCAGATGATCTTTTTGCATGGAATACCAACATAACCTTCCCTCTTAACATATATAAATGATATGAAAAGTCCCGTATCATTTCAAATAGTCCCCACTTAAATTTGATTTTTTTGACCGAAACTAGTGTATAATACACTATGATTTTTAACCGAAACTTGTATTTCGAAAAGTTTCGTAGAATCTAATTTTTCAATTATTTTTTGCATGCTCTTCCAACACAAACTTCCCTCGTAAAATATATAAATGATATGTGAAGTTTCGTATCATTTCGAACAGTCCCCGATTTAATATGATTTTTGACCGAGAATAGTATAAACTAGTTTATAATATATTATGATTATTTTGCCAAAACTTGCATTTTAAAAATGTTTCTTAGAATCTAGTTTTCAGATGATTTCTTTGCATGGAATACCAACATAACCTTCCCTCTTAACATATTTAAATGATATGAAAAGTCTTATATCATCTCAAATAGTCCCCACTTAAATTTGATTTTTTTGACCGAAACTATTGTATAATACACTATGATTTTTGACCCAAACTTGCATTTCCAAAAGTTTCGTAAAATCTAATTTTCCAATGCTATTTTGCATGCACTTCCAACACAAACGTCCCTCGTAAAATATAAAAATGGTATGCCAAGTTTTTTATCATTTTGAGCAATCCCCGATTTAATATGATTTTAGACTGAAACTAGTGTATAATACACTATGATTTTTGAACGAAACTTGCATTTCAAAAAGTTTCATAGAATCTAATTTTCCGATGGTTTTTTGCATGCACTTCCATCACAACCTTCCCTCGTAAAATATATAAATGATATGTGAAGTTTCATATCATTTCGAACAGTCCCCGATTTAATATGATTTTTGACCAAGAATAGTATAAACTAGTGTATAATATATTATGATTTTTTGGCCAAAACTTGCATTTTGAAAAGTTATATAGAATCTAGTTTTCAGATGATTTTTTTGCATGGACTACCATCATAACCTTCTCTCTTAACATATATAAATGATCTTAAAAGTCACGTATCATTTCAAATAGTCCCCACTTAAATTTGAATTTTTTGACCGAAACTAGTGTATAATACACTATGATTTTTGACCGAAACTTTTATTTCGAAAATTTTTAGGAATCTAATTTTCGGATGATTTTTTGCATGCACCTCCATCACAACCTGCCCTCATAAAATATATAATTGATATGTGAAGTTTCGTATCATTTCGAACAGTCCCCGATTTAATATGATTTTTGACCGAGAATAGTATAAACTAGTGTATAATATATTATGATATTTTGGCCGAAACTTGCATTTCGAAAAGTTTCATAGAATCTAGTTTTCAGATGATTTTTTTACATGGAATACCAACATAACCTTCCCTCTTAACATATACCAATGATATGAAAAGTCTCGTATCATTTCAAATAGTCCCCACTAAAATTTGATTTTTTTGACCGAAACTATTGTATAATACACTATGATTTTTGACCGAAACTTGCATTTCGAAAAGTTTCATAGAATCTAATTTTCCAATGATTTTTTGCATGCACTTCAAACACAAACTTCCCTCGTAAAATAAATAAATGATATGCCAAGTTTCATATCATTTTGAACAGACCCCGATTTAATATGATTTTTGACCGAAACTAGTTTAAACTACTGTATAATATATTACGATTTTTTGGCCGAAACTTGCATTTCGAAAAGTTTCATAGAATCTAGTTTTCAGATGATTTTTTTGCATGGACTACCATTATAACCTTCCCTCTTAACATATATAAATGATCTTTAAAATCTTGTATCATTTCAAATAGTCCCCACTTAAATTTGAATTTTTTGACCAAAATTAGTGTATAATTATGATTTTTGACCGAAACTTGCATTTCGAAAAGTTTCATAGAATCTAATTTTCCGATGATTTTTTGCATCCACCTCCATCACAAACTTTCCTCGTAAAATATATAAATGATATGTGAAGTTTCATATCATTTCGAACATTCCCGATTTAATATGATTTTTGACCGAGAATAGTATAAACTAGTGTATAATATATTATGATTTTTTGGCCAAAACTTGCATTTATAAAATGTTTCATAGAATATAGTTTTCAGATGATCTTTTTGCATGTAATACCTACATAACCTTCCCTCTTAACATATATAAATGATATGAAAATTCCCATATCATTTCAAATATTCCCCACTTAAATTTGATGTTTTTGACCGAAACTAGTGTATAACACACTATGATTTTTGACCGAAACTTGTATTTCAAAACGTTTCGTAGAATCTAATTTTCCCATTATTTTTTGCTTGCACTTACAACACAAACTTCCCTCGTAAAATATATAAATGATATGTGAAGTTTCGTATCATTTCGAATAGTCTCGGATTTAATATTATTTTTGACCGAGAGTTGTATAAACTAGTGTATAATATATTACGATTTTTTGGCCGAAACATGCATTTCGAAAAGTTTCATAGAATCTAGTTTTCAGATGATTTTTTTGCAAGGACTACCATCATAACCTTACCTCTGAACATATATAAATCATCTGAAAAGTCTCGTATTATTTCAAATAGTCCCCACTTAAATATGAATTTTTTGACCGAAACTAGTCTATAATACACTATGATTTTAGACCAAAACTTGCATTTCGAAAAGTTTCATAGAATCTAATTTTTTGATGATTTTTTGCATCCACTTCCATCACAAACTTCCCTCGTAAAATATATAAATGATATGTGAAGTATCGTATCATTTCGAACAGTCCCTGATTTAATATGAATTTTGACCAAGAATAGTATAAACTAGTGTATAATATATTATGATTTTTTGGCCGAAACTTGCATTTCGAAAAGTTTCATAGAATCTAGTTTTCAGATGATTTTTTTGCATGTACTACCACCATAACCTTCCATCTTAACATATATAAACGATCTGAAAAGTCTCGTATCATTTCAAATAGTCGCCATTTAAATTTGATTTTTTTGACCGAAACTAGTGTATAATAAACTATGATTTTTGACCGAAACTTGCATTTCGAAAAGTTTCATAGAATCTAATTATCCGATGATTTTTTGCATGCACTTCCATCACAACCTTCCCTCGTAAAATACATAAATGATATGTGAAGTTTCGTATTATTTCGAACAGTCCCCGATTTAATATGATTTTTGACTGAGAATAGTATAAACTAGTGTATAATATATTATGATTTTTTGGCCGGAACTTGCATTTCGAAAAGTTTCATAGAATCTAGTTTTCAGATGATTTTTTTTTGCATGTAATACCATCATAACCTTCGCTCTTAACATATATAAATGATCTGAAAAGTCTCGTATCATTTCAAATAGTCCCCACTTAAATTTAAATTTTTTGACCGAAACTAGTGATAATACACTATGATTTTTGACCGAAACTTTCATTTCGAAAAGTTTCATAGAATCTAATTTTCCGATGATTTTTTTCATGCACTTCCATCACAACCTTCCCTCGTAAAATATATAAATGATATGTGAAGTTTCATATCATTTCGAATAGTCCTCGATTTAATATGATTTATTACTGAGAATAGTATAAACTAGTGTATAATATATTATGATTTTTTGGCCAAAACTTTCATTTCAAAAAGTTTCATAGAATCTAGTTTTCAAATGATTTTTTTGCATGGACTACAAACATAACCTTCCCTCTTAACATATATAAATGATCTGAAAAGTCACGTAACATTTCAAATAGTCCCCACTTATATTTGATTTTTTTGACCGAAACTAGTGTATAATACACTATGATTCTTGACCAAAACTTGCATTTCGAAACGTTTCATAGAATCTAATTATCCGATGACTTCTTGCATGCACTTCCATCACAACCTTCCCTCGTAAAATATATAAATGATATGTGAAGTTTCGTATTATTTCGAACAGTCCCCGATTTAATATGAATTTAGACCGAGAATAGTATAAACTAGTGTATAATATATTATATTATTTTGGCCGAAACTTGCATTTCGAAAAGTTTCTTAGAAACTAGTTTTAAGATGCTATTTTTGCTTGGACTACCATCATAACCTTCCCTCTTAACATATATAAATGATCTGAAAAGTCTCGTATCATTTCAAATAGTCCCCACTTAAATTTAAATTTTTTGACCGAAACTAGTGTATAATACAATATGATTTTTGACCGAAACTTGCATTTCGAAAAGTTTCATAGAATCTAATTTTCCGATGATTTTTTGCATCCACCTCCATCACAAACTTCCCTCGTAAAATATATAAAGGATATGTGAAGTTTCGTATTATTTCGAACAGTCTCCGATTTAATATGATTTTTGACCGAGAATAGTATAAACTAGTGTATAATCTATTATGATTTAATGGCCAAAACATGCATTTAAAAAATGTTTCATAGAATCTAGTTTTCAGATGATCTTTTTGCTTGGAATACCAACATAACCTTCCCTCTTAACATATATAAATTATATGAAAAGTCCCGTATCATTTCAAATAGTCCCCACTTAAATTTGATTTTTTTGACCGAAACTAGTATATAATACACTGATTTTTGACCGAAACTTGTATTTCGAAAAGTTTCGTAGAATCTAATTTTCCAATTATTTTTTGCATGCACTTCAAACACAAACTTCCATCGTAAAATATATAAATGATATGTGAAGTTTCGTATCATTTCGAACAGTCTCCGATTTAATATGATTTTTGACCGAGAATAGTATAAACTAGTGTATAATCTATTATGATTTTATGGCCAAAACTTTCATTAAAAAAATGTTTCATAGAATCTAGTTTTCAGATGATCTTTTTGCTTGAATACCAACATAACCTTCCCTCTTAACATATATAAATGATATGAAAAGTCCCGTATCATTTCAAATAGTCCCCACTTAAATTTGATTTTTTTGACCGAAACTAGTGTATAATACACTATGATTTTTGACCGAAACTTGTATTTCGAAAAGTTTCGTAGAATCAAATTTTCCAATTATTTTTTGCATGCATTTCCAACACAAACTTCCCTCATAAAATATATAAATGATATGTAACGTTTTGTATCATTTCGAACAGTCTCTGATTTAATATGAATTTTGACCGAGAGTTGTATAAACTACTGTATAATATATTACGATTTTTTGGCCGAAACTTGCATTTCGAAAAGTTTCATAGAATTTAGTTTTCATATGATTTTTTTGCATGGACTACCAACATAACCTTCCCTCTTAAAATATATAAATGATCTGAAAGTCTCGTATCATTTCAAATAGTCCCCACCTAAATTTGAATTTTTTTGACCGAAACTAGTGTATAATACACTATGATTTTAGACCGAAACTTGCATTTCGAAAAGTTTCATAGAATCTAATTTTCCGATGATTTTTTGCATTCACTTCCATCACAAACTTCCCTCGTAAAATATATAAATGATATGTGAAGTTTCGTATCATTTCGAACAATCCCTGATTTAATATGAATTTTGACCAAGAATAGTATAAACTAGTGTATAATATATTATGATTTTTTGGCCGAAACTTGCATTTCGAAAAGTTTCATAGAATCTAGTTTTCAGATGATTTTTTTGCATGTACTAGCATCATAACCTTCCATCTTAACATATATAAATGATCTTAAAAGTCTCGTATCATTTCAAATAGTCCCCACTTAAATTTGATTTTTTTGACCGAAACTAGTTGTTTAATAAACTATGATTTTTGACCGAAACTTGCATTTCGAAAAGTTTCATAGAATCTAATTATCCGATGATTTTTTGCATGCACTTCCATCACTACATTCCCTCGTAAAATACATAAATGATATGTGAAGTTTCGTATTATTTCGAACAGTCCCCGATTTAATATGATTTTTGACCGAGAATAGTATAAACTAGTGTATAATATATTATGATTTTTTGGCCGAAACTTGCATTTCGAAAAGTTTCATAGAATCTAGTTTTCAGATGATTTTTTTCCATAGAATACCATCATAATCTTCCCTCTTAACATATATAAATGATCTGAAAAGTCTCGTATCATTTCAAATAGTCCCCACTTAAATTTAAATTTTTTGACCGAAACTAGTGATAATACACTCTGATTTTTGACCGAAACTTTCATTTCGAAAAGTTTCATAGAATCTAATTTTCCGATGATTTTTTTCATGCACTTCCATCACAATCTTCCCTCGTAAAATATATAAATGATATGTGAAGTTTCATATCATTTCAAATAGTCCCCGATTTAATATGATTTATTTCCGAGAATAGTATAAACTAGTGTATAATATATTATGATTTTTTGGCCAAAACTTCCATTTCAAAAAGTTTCATAGAATCTAGTTTTCAAATGATTTTTTTGCATGGACTACAAACATTACCTACCCTCTTAACATATATAAATGATCTGAAAAGTCAAGTAACATTTCAAATAGTCCCCACTTATATTTGATTTTTTTGACCGAAACTAGTGTATAATACACTATGATTCTTGACCGAAACTTGCATTTCGAAAAGTTTCATAGAATCTAATTATCCGATGATTTTTTGCATGCACTTCCATCACAACCTTCCCTCGTAAAATATATAAATGATATGTGAAGTTTCGTATTATTTCGAACAGTCCCCGATTTAATATGAATTTAGACCGAGAATAGTATAAACTAGTGTATAATATATTATATTTTTTTGGCTGAAACTTGCATTTCAAAAAGTTTCTTAGAAACTTGTTTTCAGATGCTTTTTTTGCTTTGACTACCAACATAACCTTCCCTCTTAACATATATAAATGATCTAAAAAGTCTCGTATCATTTCAAATAGTCCCCACTTAAATTAAAATTTTTGACCGAAACTAGTGTATAATACAATATGATTTTTGACCGAAACTTGCATTTCAAAAAGTTTCATAGAATCTAATTTTCCGATGATTTTTTGTATGCACTTCCATCACAACCTTCCCTCGTAAAATATATAAATGATATGTGAAGTTTCATATCATTTTGAACATTCCTCGATTTAATATGATTTTTGACCGAGTATAGTATAAACTAGTGTATAATCTATTATGATATTATGGCCAAAACTTGCATTTAAAAAATGTTTCATAGAATCTAGTTTTCAGATGATCTTTTTGCATGGAATACCAACATAACCTTCCCTCTTAACATATATAAATGATATGCAAAGTCTCGTATCATTTCAAATAGTTCCCACTTAAATTTGATTTTTTTGACCGAAACTAGTGTATAATACACTATGATTTTTGACCAAAATTTGCATTTCGAAAAGTTTCGTAGAATCTAATTTTCCAATTATTTTTTGCATGCACTTCCAACACAAACTTCCCTCGAAAAATATATAAATGATATGTGAAGTTTCGTATCATTTCGAACAGTCCCCGATTTAATATGATTTTTGACTGAGAATAGTATAAACTAGTGTATAATATATTATGATTATTTGGCCAAAACTTGCATTTTAAAAATGTTTCTTAGAATCTAGTTTTCAGATGATCTTTTTGCATGGAATACCAACATAACCTTCCCTCTTAACATATATAAATGATATGAAAAGTCTCGTATCATTTCGAAAAGTTTCATAGAATCTAATTATCCGATGATTTTTTGCATGCACTTCCATCACAACCTTCCCTCGTAAAATATATAAATGATATGTGAAGTTTCGTATTATTTCGAACAGTCCCCAATTTAATATGAATTTAGACCGAGAATAGTATAAACTAGTGTATAATATATTATATTTTTTTGGCTGAAACTTGCATTTCAAAAAGTTTCTTAGAAACTTGTTTTCAGATGCTTTTTTTGCTTTGACTACCATCATAACCTTCCCTCTTAACATATATAAATGATCTAAAAAGTTTTGGTCATAATATCATAATAGATTTATACACTTGCATTTAAAAAATGTTTCATAGAATCTAGTTTTCAGATGATCTTTTTGCATGGAATACCAACATAACCTTCCCTCTTAACATATATAAATGATATGAAAAGTCTCGTATCATTTCAAATAGTCCCCACTTAAATTTGATTTTTTTGACCGAAACTAGTGTATAATAAACTATGATTTTTGACCGAAACTTGCATTTCGAAAAGTTTCATAGAATCTAATTATCCGATGATTTTTTGCATGCACTTCCATCACAACCTTCCCTCGTAAAATACATAAATGATATGTGAAGTTTCGTATTATTTCGAACAGTCCCCGATTTAATATGATTTTTGACCGAGAATAGTATAAACTAGTGTATAATATATTATGATTTTTTGGCCGAAACTTGCATTTCAAAAAGTTTCATAGAATCTAGTTTTCAGATGATTTTTTTCCATGGAATACCATCATAACCTTCCCTCTTAACATATATAAATGATCTGAAAAGTCTCGTATCATTTCAAATAGTCCCCACTTAAATTTAAATTTTTTGACCGAAACTAGTGATAATACACTCTGATTTTTGACCGAAACTTTCATTTCGAAAAGTTTCATAGAATCTAATTTTCCGATGATTTTTTTCATGCACTTCCATCACAACCTTCCCTCGTAAAATATATAAATGATATGTGAAGTTTCGTATCATTTCAAATAGTCCCCGATTTAATATGATTTATTACCGAGAATAGTATAAACTAGTGTATAATATATTATGATTTTTTGGCCAAAACTTCCATTTCAAAAAGTTTCATAGAATCTAGTTTTCAAATGATTTTTTTGCATGGACTACAAAAATAACCTTCCCTCTTAACATATATAAATGATCTGAAAAGTCACGTAACATTTCAAATAGTCCCCACTTATATTTTATTTTTTTGACCGAAACTTGCATTTCGAAAAGTTTCATAGAATCTAATTATCCGAGGATTTTTTGTATGCACTTCCATCACAAACTTCCCTCGTAAAATATATAAATGATATGTGAACTTTCGTATCATTTTGAACAGTCACCGATTTAATATGAATTTTGACCAAGAGTAATATAAACTAGTGTATAATATATTTCGATTTTTTGGCCGAAATTGCATTTTGAAAAGTTTCATAGAATCTAGTTTTCAGATGATTTTTTTGCATGGACTACCATCATAACCTCCCCTCTTAACATATATAAATGATTTGAAAAGTCTCGTATCATTTCAAATAGTCCCCACTTAAATTTAAATTTTTTGACCGAAACTAGTGTATAATACAATATGATGTTTGACCGAAACTTGCATTTCGAAAAGTTTCATAGAATCTAATTTTCCGATGATTTTTTGCATCCACCTCCATCAAAAACTTCCCTCGTAAAATATATAAATGATATATGAAGATTCGTATCATTTCGAACAGTCTCCGATTTAATATGATTTTTGACCGAGAATAGTATAAACTAGTGTATAAATCTATTATGATATTATGACCAAAACTTGCATTTAAAAAATGTTTCATAGAATCTAGTTTTCAGATGATCTTTTTCCATAGAATACCAACATAACCTTCCCTCTTAACATATATAAATGATCTAAAAAGTCTCGTATCATTTCAAATAGTCCCCACTTAAATTTAAATTTTTTGACCGAAACTAGTGATAATACACTCTGATTTTTGACCGATACTTTCATTTCGAAAAGTTTCATAGAATCTAATTTTCCGATGATTTTTTTCATGCACTTCCATCACAACCTTCCCTCGTAAAATATATAAATGATATGTGAAGTTTCATATCATTTCAAATAATCCCCGATTTAATATGATTTATTTCCGAGAATAGTATAAAATAGTGTATAATAATATATTATGATTTTTTGGCCAAAACTTCCATTTCAAAAAGTTTCATAGAATGTAGTTTTCAAATGATTTTTTTGCATGGACTACCAACATAACCTTCCCTCTTAACATATATAAATAATCTGAAAAGTCAAGTAACATTTCAAATAGTCCCCACTTATATTTGATTTTTTTGACCGAAACTAGTGTATAATACACTATGATTCTTGACCGAAACTTGCATTTCGAAAAGTTTCATAGAATCTAATTATCTGATGATTTTTTGCATGCACTTCCATCACAACCTTCCCTCGTAAAATATATAAATGATATGTGAAGTTTCGTATTATTTCGAACAGTCCCCGATTTAATATGAATTTAGACCGAGAATAGTATAAACTAGTGTATAATATATTATATTTTTTTGGCTGAAACTTGCATTGCAAAAAGTTTCTTAGAAACTTGTTTTCAGATGCTTTTTTTGCTTTGACTACCATCATAACCTTCCCCCTTAACATATATAAATGATCTAAAAAGTCTCGTATCATTTCAAATAGTCCCCACTTAAATTAAAAATTTTGACCGAAACTAGTGTATAATACAATATGATTTTTGACCGAAACTTTCATTTCAAAAAGTTTCATAGAATCTAATTTTCCGATGATTTTTTGTATGCACTTCCATCACAACCTTCCCTCGTAAAATATATAAATGATATGTGAAGTTTCATATCATTTTGAACATTCCTCGATTTAATATGATTTTTGACCGAGTATAGTATAAACTAGTGTATAATCTATTATGATATTATGGCCAAAACTTGCACTTAAAAAATGTTTCATAGAATCTAGTTTTCAGATGATCTTTTTGCATGGAATACCAACATAACCTTCCCTCTTAACATATATAAATGATATGCAAAGTCCCGTATCATTTCAAATAGTCCCCACTTAAATTTGAATTTTTTGACCGAAACTAGTGTATAATACACTATGATTTTTGACCAAAACTTGCATTTCGAAAAGTTTCGTAGAATCTAATTTTCCAATTATTTTTTGCATGCACTTCCAACACAAACTTCCCTCGTAAAATATATAAATGATATGTGAAGTTTCGTATCATTTCGAACAGTCCCCGATTTAATATGATTTTTGACCGAGAATAGTATAAACTAGTGTATAATATATTATGATTATTTGGCCGAAACTTGCATTTCGAAAAGTTATATAGAATCTAGTTTTCAGATGATTTTTTTGCATGGAATACCATCATAACCTTCTCTCTTAACATATATAAATGATCTTAAAAGTCACGTATCATTTCAAATAGTCCCCACTTAAATTTGAATTTTTTGACCGAAACTAGTGTATAATACACTATGATTTTTGACCGAAACTTTCATTTCGAAAAGTTTCATAGAATTTAATTTTCCGATGATTTTTTGCATGCACTTCCAACACAAACTTCCCTCGTAAAATATATAAATGATATGTGAAGTTTCGTATCATTTTGAACAGTCCCCGATTTAATATGATTTTCGACCGAGAATAGTATATACTAGTGTATAATATATTATGATATTTTGGCCGGAAATTGCATTTCGAAAAGATTCATAGAATCTAGTTTTCAGATGATTATTTTCCATAGAATACCATCATAACCTTCCCTCTTAAAATATATAAATGATCTGAAAATTCTCGTATCATTTCAAATAGTCCCCACTTAAATTTAAAATTTTTGACTGAAACTAGTGATAATACACTATGATTTTTGACCGAAACTTTCATTTCGAAAACTTTCATAGAATCTAATTTTCCGATGATATTTTTCATGCACTTCCATCACAACCTTCCCTCATAAAATATATAAATGATATGTGAAGTTTCATATCATTTCAAATAGTCCCCGATTTAATATGATTTATTACCGAGAATAGTATAAACTAGTGTATAATATATTATGATTTTTTGGCCAAAACTTCCATTTCAAAAAGTTTCATAGAATCTAGTTTTCAAATGATTTTTTTGCATGGACTACAAACATAACCTCCCCTCTTAACATATATAAATGATCTGAAAAGTCACGTAACATTTCAAATAGTCCCCACTTATATTTGATTTTTTTGACCGAAACTAGTGTATAATACACTATGATTCTTGACCGAAACTTGCATTTCGAAAAGTTTCATAGAATCTAATTATTCGAGGAGTTTTTTGCATGCACTTCCATCACAACCTTCCCTCGTAAAATATATAAATGATATGTGAACTTTCGTATCAATTTGAACAGTCACCGATTTAATATGAATTTTGACCAAGAGTAGTATAAACTAGTGTATAATATATTTCGATTTTTTGGCCGAAACTTGCATTTTGAAAAGTTTCATAGAATCTAGTTTTCAGATGATTTTTTTGCCTGGACTACCATCATAACCTTCACTCTTAACATATATAAATGATCTGAAAAGTATCGTATCATTTCAAATAGTCCCCACTTTAATTTGAATTTTTTGAACGAAACCAGTGTATAATACAATATGATTTTTGACCGAAACTTGCATTTCGAAAAGTTTCATAGAATCTAATTTTCCCATGATTTTTTGCATGGACTTCCATCACAACCTTCCCTCGTAAATTATATAAATGATATGTGAAGTTTCAAATTATTTTGAACAGTCCCCGATTTAATATGATTTTTGACCGAAAATAGTATAAACTAGTGTATAATATATTATGATTTTTTGGCCAAAACTTCCCTTTCAAAAAGTTTTATAGAATCTAGTTTTCAAATGATTTTTTTTGCATGGAATACCAACATAACCTTCCCTCTTAATATATATAAATGATCAAAAAAAATTCTCGTATAATTTTAAATAGTCCCCACTTAAATTTGATTTTTTAGACTAAAACTATTGTATAATACGCTATGATTTTTGACCGAAACTTGCATTTCAAAAAGTTTCATAGAATCTAATTTTCCGATGATTTTTTGCATTCACTTCCATCACAAACTTCCCTCGTAAAATATATAAATGATATGTGAAGTTTCGTATCATTTCGAACAGTCCCCGATTTAATATGAATTTTGACCAAGAATAGTATAAACTAGTGTATAATATATTATGATTTTTTGGCCGATACTTGCAGTTAGAAAAGTTTCATAAAATCTAGTTTTCAGATGATTTTCTAGCATGTACTACCATCATAACCTTCCCTCTTAACATATATAAATGATCTGAAAATTCTCGTATCATTTCTAATATTCCCCACTTAAATTTTATTTTTTTGACCGAAACTAGTGTATAATACTCTATGATTTTTGAGCGAAACTTGCATTTCGAAAAGCTTCATAGAATCTAATTTTCTGATGATTTTTTGCATGCATTTCCATCAAAACCTTACCTCGTAAAATATATAAATGATATGTGAAGTTTCATATCATTTCGAACAGTCCCCGATTTAATATGATTTTTGACCGAGAATAGTATAAACTAGTGTATAATATATTATGATTTTTTTGTCAAAACTTCTCTTTCAAAACTGATCGTACCTGGAGATCAGGATCCGATGCGGCTGGCCTCGAGAGCGGATGGATATGGTCGTTGAGGAGAAATGGGGTTGTACCTGCAAGGAACTCCGATGCTAAAGTAAGTAACCGAGCAAGAGTGGGCAAGTACAAGTATCAGGGTTAGAGAAAATTGAATACCTGACCCTCTCAAATGAGAGGGTTTATATAAGGGACCAGCTGGAAGATTATTGGTTCGTTCTGTGAGGCGTGGATCGAGGGATCCGTGAAGATAGGCAACGGTCAATACTAGTCGTTAGAGAGCCTCATCGTGACCAGATTATTTGTGGTCGGCTGAGGACCACTTTTCATGATCCTGCTCGACGTCGAGCAGGGTTATTGGATTAGTCTTCTTGGCCCAATAGGAGGAATTGGGCCGGACCAGAACAGGAGTCCCCCAAGTCATTGCTCGTGCTGTAGAGTAGTGACTTAGGAGTGATATTGTGCTCGGCGAAGTGTAATGTCAAGGTCAGGGATCTACGCTGTCGATCTTCTGAGAACGGGCAGACGATGCATTGCTCGGCAGAAGAATGTGAAACGAAAAGCTGGAATATCTGGAAATTCGCGCCTATTAATGATTTGACGGCTAGTCTAGGGGCTAGTGTGTAGGGGTCACGCGCGTATGCACGTGTTCCCCTTCCTATAAATAGGATTCTCAGGGCCCATTTTGACCTTTTCGTTTCATCTTCTTCCTCAAGACTCTGCTCGCTCAACTGCCGCTGTCTCAGCCGTCGACCACCGCCGTTTCTTACCGACCACCACTTTCAGAAGCCCATTTTCTTCAAGAATGTCTTCTCAAGCTCAAGGTACGGTTCTTTTTCTTCTCTTTAGGTGTTTATAGCTTAGGTTTTGTAGAAATGCATGCGGTTTAGGATGATTCTACCGGTAGATTTTAGATTCGGAATTGGTAAACCTCAAAACTTCTGCCACCGTAGTCGGTCGGTTGCAAACCCTAACTTTAGGGTCGACGTAAATACTGGTCGACTGAGACTTGGGTTTGGTGGATATTAGGTTAGATCCTTGTCATATATGATATTGGGCGTCGGCCGTTGCTCTGAGCGATGGTCAGCCAGGGCTACAGCTCGGGGCATAGTTTATGAGCTGATACGCGCCCTTTCACTTGTCGAGCGGTGGAAGGGTGGATTTGATGTTCTTAATCGAATTCACTGACGCCTTTCCTCTGCTTTTCAGGTGAAAACTCGCTCGTGAATCCGCTGGACGTGCTTTCTGAGGAGACGTCCTCAGGAAATTCAGGGTTGTCTACGTCCATACCTTCAGACTCCGGGAGCTCCTCGGAAAGTTCAGACACAAGTACTACAGGACCGTCGACGGATTCGCCTCAGTGCCCTGACCAGACGAGGGTCTTGCCCGAAGAATGGTTGATGGAAGATTTGCTGGACAAGGTGTCCTCATTCTCGAGGCCTCAATCGGAGCCACTGCCAGTTGTTGGGGATCCAGCTGATTGGGTTGTAACCTGCCCGGGAGACGACGACCGTATCTTCTCAGATTTTCGTGGTCGGGCGTTCTCCATGTACGAATATGCAACTTCAGTCCTGGGGGTGACGTTGCCTTTCAGCAACTTTGTGAACGCCGTGCTCGGGCATCTCTGTGTAGCTCCTTCCCAGTTACACCCCAACTCAAACGCATTTCTGAGGGAGTTCGAGATGACGTGCGCCTATCTGGGCGTTGGTGCCACTCTTCCCCTCTTCTTCCGCCTCTTCTCCCTACTGCGCCAGGTTGGGCGAGGAACTGACCGAAAGGGGTTCGTGTCTTTCAAGCAGCGGACCAAAATCTTTAAGGCCCATTCAGAATCCATCCGGGCTTTCAAAACTGACTACTTCCTGATAAAGCCTGCGAGCGCGGCGGCTGTGAGAGCT